>JABXWE010029824.1:0-11850 GCA_014611495.1 Limonius californicus
GAGGCAAGGCAACCTCGAGGACGTTAAAGAATGACGCGGCCGCAGTGTACACAACATTTTTTGTGCAATTGTGTAGAATCCTCAATAATTATTGATGAAATTTTAAAAATTATAATTTTCGTCGTAAATAGAAAGACGGTCGGCTTTCATGTTACCATGGAAATGAGATAAATAATAAATAATTTCTAAAAACTGTCCATTCTCATGCGTCAAAATAAATATGTATGTATATGTGACATTCAGTTTAACGGCCGTCGCTATGACAACGGCCGCGAAAGTAAATTTTACGGCCGTCGCTATGACAGCGGCCGCGAAATTAAATTTTGCGGCCTGCATGGCGTACGCGAAGTTGTTGCTTCGCGTACAATTGCACAAAAAAAATATTGTTTTCGTTAGGCGATAGCATCAGCAAACAAATGCAGATTGTTTTAGTTATACTTAGTAATTTTAAATATACCCCAGTAAAGTCTGGTAAAGTAGAGTACAGTTTTTCAACATATGAACAAATATTTTTCCAGAAGGGGCAAAACTTTTTGAAAATATTACAGGGAACCTTATTAATTTAAAGAAATTATAATCATTATCTTTTTTATTTAGTGTATGTACAATGCTATTGTAGTTTTAAAACATTGTTACTTTTTATAAATAATAATTTTAGAATTGGTGTTTGCTTATAATACCCATCTGCTTTTCAAAGAAAAAAAAATTTTTGACTATTTAACATTTGATAGTTTTAAAAACTTATTTAAGAAAATATTGGTGATTTTTAAAGATTAAAATAAATACATTAACATTTTTATGAGTTTAATAATATAGCTGAATAATTATTTGTAGCCAAATACCTGTAACCTGTACTACAAGAATATCTTCCTTGTAAATAATAGCGAGTAATTTTAACCATTGCATAAACATAAAATAATATATTTAGTAGATTGCTGTAGATTAAAATAAAATGGACAGTTAATATTGTATATATTGTGGGCAAGTTTAGAATTTCTTTCAAAAATCACAAATTAATTATACTGTATAGCAGGGGTCTCCAAACTACGGCCCGCGGGCCACCATTGGCCCGCGAGCACTATCAATCAGCCCGCGGCAGCGGGCCGGTAATGCCCGGTATCCGGCCCGCCATAGTTTATTTTGATTAGACTGTAAAATTTACAATGTAAGTAAATCATACTAAATAATAATCAAATATTTTTATGTAATGACCGATTAAGAAACACAATAACTGACATACATTATGAAATTGAACATTTTAACTGTAATTACTGATGTGAGATTTATCCTAAAAACTTACTTAGGTGATACGTAGGTAATTTACATAATGAAATTAAACATTACAATTATGATTAATGAAATTTTTGTAGCTGTGACTTTCCATTGACAATTGTTTGCAGTTGTGGATCAAGTTTACTAGTGGAAATTATCAGCAGCGACTTCAAATGCTCATGAGTTAATTTGGATTTGTAAATATTTTTTGTATATTTCATTTTGGAGAATGTTTTTTCACACAGACAAGTAGTGCCGAAAGCGAAAAAAAAGGCACGAACTAATTTATGCAACTGATCAAACTGTGAGTGGAAGACTCATAAAATTCCTGCAATGATGACTTTAAATATTTTTCTTTAACAATATCACTGCACTGCAAATCAATCATTTCCATTTGAAGTTCTGGGGTAACGGTTCCTGATCGCCGTTAAAAGGATTATGAAAAATCTTGATATCGTTTGCAATTGCATCAAAATCTGAAAAACGAGACTCAAAATTTATTTTTAAAGCACCCAAAGCTTCAGTTGCGAAATTTACCGGAAATTGAGCCTCAGTTTCTGACTGAATGTGTGGCATGCATTAAAATGCGTAAAACATTTTTTGTTCAATTGAGATTGAAACAAAGCAATTTTTATCGAAAGGACTTAATATGAGTATATAAATTAGGCAGAAGCTGGTTTTATCCTTGTAATTTTAAATTAAGGTCATTCATATGTTTAGTTAAATCTTTATAAAATGGTAACTTCTACAATCTCTCATTGTTTTGTAACTCAGCCAGAGGACGTTTCCTTTCATTCAAGAAAATTTCGATTATTGCTCGGAGCTCAAAAAATCGCGTTAAAACTTTCCCGCAGCTAAGCCAGCGTACTGCAGTATAATATGGTAAGTCATTTTCTCCAATCTCTTCAATAAACTCGCGGAATTGACGATGATTGAGCGCATGTGATCTGATATAATTGACAGCTAACACGACTGGCTTTAAAACTTCTGACATATCCAAGCATTTTCCGCACAAAGACTGTTGATGAATGATGCAGTGTACTATTAATGGTTTTGAACCACCGTCATTTTCTACGGCCTTTGATATTAAAGCAACGACACCTTTATTTTTTCCACACATGTTTTTGCCACCATCAGTAGTGATACGCTTCAAGTTTTTCCATCGAACAGAATTTTCAACTCCTTTAAACATATCTTCTCCAGTGGTCGTGCGTGAATGCTATCAACGTCAAGAAGCTCTTCATAATTTTTATCTATCCCTCGAATAAAAGTAACACCTGAGCAGTGTCTGAAACATCTGCTGACTCATCCAGGGCCAAAGACAACCACTCTAAGTGTCGATTTTTGTCAGACAATTGAGTTAATATATTTTCTGCAATATCATCTAGTCTTCCAGCCACAGTGTTTGCTGAGAAACTGATGTTTTTTAAATAAATTAGCTCTTTCTGGACTCATTTCTTCTGCTGCTGCAATCATGAATCCTTAATTAATTCGCCGCCAGTAAATGGTTTCCCATGTTTCGCTATTGAATGCGCCACGCGGAAACTAGCACGAGTTGCTTTTTCTTGTTCAGCATTTGCTTTCTTAAATAGCAATTGTTGAGATTTCAACCCGCGTTTCAAAGATTCATATTTTTCTAACCGTAGGCTTCCTGTAAATTTGGAGTAATTCTGAGAATGTTTAGTCTCATAATGACGTTTTATATTGTATTCTTTGAGGACTGATATTGTTTCATTGCAAATTATACACATTGCCTTATTACTTGACTCAATCACGAAATTGCTCTTTTAATGTTCTGTACTCGCTAGCTATCTTTCGTTTCGTTTCCATATTTATACAAATCCACACAAAAGGAACGTAGGTAACTTCAAATCAAAATAATGCCAATTAATACTATTAAGAGCAGTTGTTCTGATGTAAACAGAATGCACTTACAATTAAACACATTGTATTTTCACTAAGAAACTATAGTCACAAAACACACTGGTCGCACTATATTTCGCTTTTCAGATCGCACTTGTCGCTCTGAATTGGAACTGTCCAACTCTCGGCTGTCTCCTGGATTTGTACCATGCGTCCTCGGTGCGTAGACATATTCAAAAACTCTCGAAAGTATTAGAATCTTCCAGACAAGCGATCATGCAGCAGAACTCTTCCAGAACATGCTCTAGCTTTGCTACTCGCTACAAGATGGCGTTGTATACTTCGACTAACCAAGCATAATTGACATTTTTGCGTAATTCCGCCGCTCCCCACAACATGGCGCTGTACTACTGTAGCTTCGCCACCTCCTGCACTTAACTTCTCTACTCTCCGCAAGATGTCACTACTATACCTTTGCCATGGTCGTCAGTAGTCGTAACAATACGTAACGCACAGGACGCGCATCGGCTATCTCCGCCGCAATGAAATGTCCTTGACACTTGCCCGTAAGTACCAACCGAAATTGCGAACGGAGCAGAGTCCACCCCCGCGCCCTGCGCCATAGATATCTCACCCGCCAGCTAGTCCCAGTGCGAAAATTTGCGCTTAATTAAAAACTACAGCTTGTTGGTATGATGAGCTAGCTAGGTCTTGGCCCTTGGGATTTAGTGGAGGAGTCAATGTGGCCCTTAGGCTAAAAAATTTGGAGACCCCTGCTGTATAGACTAGGTAAAAGATTTTACTTAGAACTAGTATTAAGACATCATTAAATGGGTTGAATTAAAATTTGCATTTTCAGAAGCTTTATGGTTACATTTATGAATTCAAGAGATAGCTAAAATTTCCAGGGATGTCCAGATGTCCCTTAGCTTAGGATTTGTATGTGCATGTAGATGTAGTAGTAGTAGTAGAAATTGTAGAAACTAACAAAGCATGTAGTAGAATAGGAATATAACTTGTTAATAAGTCAGAAAAAAGCAAATAACCAAACAGGAACGCCAAACATAAGAATCACGCCCAAAGTGAGCCGAACGTTCCCGAAGTAGGCGATACCCGAGGGCGTGAGGATTATCACGGTCAATTGTAATATTCAGGTAATTGACCATAGTAAAATAAGTCCTGTCCCTTAGCTTACCTTTTTATTACCTCTACCATTTCTGTTCCAGCGACCAGCATTTGCGAGCGCCATCTATCCAAAACGGAGCGAACTTTTATTTGAATGTTACAGATTCTGTTCAACACTATTCTTTAAAATTGAGCAGAAAACAATACAAAAAAAGTTTCATGTTTGTGCACTGTGTTTCCTGGGATGCCATACAGGGAATAATATACATTAAAAGCAGTTTTGTGTCAAAAAATTATGAAATTTGAATATTGTGATCTCAAAAAGTTTGGGATTGCTACCAGCCAAAATTTCACATAACCTATAAGTTAAGTGTAAAATTGATAGATACAACAAAAATTAAGAACTGGAGACAATTTTTATGCTTAAAACTTTTCTTCGGCAGCGGCATCTATTGGTTCTGTACCGTTGAAGCTGCCCTCTAAATGCATGATAATATTTTAGTAAAAACACGCCCTTTAAAGCTTATTTAGATCTCCAAAAGTACTGCGAAAAGCTGGCAGTACTTCTATTGGGAAGTATTTCCAACTCTTCCACCTTGATGTAAATCTATCACACAAATTTGGAGAGGTATGTCAGGGGCACCATCCTGCTGTATATGCAATGGGAAATAAACTACAATAACTGATGAAAGAGAAAGTAATTATACAAAGACATTTATTCAGTATATTTTCGATATTCTGTATAATCATCTTATTAATATAAACAACTATAAGTATATACAATGCAACATGGTACAATGATTACGTACACCGTGGTTCCGTGGTATTAATAAAATTCAATACAATTTTAATAATACATCCTGTGTACCAATGTAAAACAACAGACGAATTCTATCACAAAGGAGAATAATGCATCGGCCGTTCAAAGCGGGCCTGATATTTAATGCACCGATTTTGATTTTCACCAAAGAAACAAAACTTGCCTACGAGAGAAGTGCCGCATAGCTGAGCGTGTAAGAGATATCAACTAGAGCTAGAATGCGATGGCAACATCGGAGGGGTTGCCGTCACATCGCTGGACGTACTTGAGGAGGGGTGCATTGCCATGTGCCTTTTTAGTGCCATGAATCAACAATGGACTACTCGCTACTGATTATACTGACTAATCAACATGGTGTTCTACAGAGCTCACAGCATTTACTAGAAAACCCAAAAAGTAGTTAAACTAAATCGACACCTGCACTTTGCTAATGATTAATTAGGCCTAATTTGACTTTTGATCCTACCTTTTCATTAGTGGATGTCAAAACTTAAACGTGACTAATTAAAATATCAAAAAACAATACCTTAAAATCTTAAATAATGGCTACTTAGTTAAGCAATTGCCCTTTGGCACAAGAGATAGAGATAAACTCAAGCGTTTGCAGAATTAGTTTTACAAAGACGCCATCTTTGCTTTTAACTCCAGACTTTCCACACTTTCACTTTCCTCGAATTTGTACATAATTGGGGTTGTCCAATAGACATAAAAAAATTGCTAAGGATGATTTTATAAAAAGGGACAAAGACTGTAGAGCCTTATTGGTTACTTTACTCCTAATAAACCTTGTCTATAGTCTTTTTCACAACATGATAGCAGCCATTTTTTAATGTGATGGCGTCATCGATATATTAAAATGTTTGTAAGTAATCTGATGTGGTAATTTTTTGCTTTTCTTTTGTTTAAACAATAAAATTGTTTGAATCACGTAATCAAATATTAAAATACACAAAAAAATTAACAGAACTTGCTAGCCCATGGAATCAAATCAATATACAATACAACAATTACTTATAGCAGCTTTGATAACTACATAGTTCAATTATAGTTTACAAAAGTTTTTTTACTTTATTCATAAAAGCCTTATAAAATTAATACTTTTGATTTAATGAATGTGTTACCATTGAAGAGTTATTAGACTATAATTTACAGGGATCCCATCTTCACTATGTTCTTGCAAGTGTTTCATTTTTAACAAATCAGAATTTTTATTAAGTAATTAAGACAGTTGAGATAATGATCCAAGGTAAGATTTTGTTAAGTTTTTTTTATGGTAAATTAACTGAAGTTGTTTACTTAAAGTGGCAAGGTGGGTTTAACTGGCTTATTGTTGCACAGCAGTTAAATGCTGGACAAAACACAATCACAATATACTGAAAAAGCATCAGAGCTGGATAAAGCACTTTGGTGAACTGCTTTTAAAAAGAGTTATTTGGTACTTGAAATCCGAGACACTTTTGTATAGGTGTTTGGGACTTTAAAGCACCTTTAAAGTGGTTCAATTACTTTACAAGTACTTCTAGCACTTATTAAAAGTAATTGGAGCCCTTTTTAGTATTACAATTACTTTAAAGAAATAATTCAAATCCTTTAAAAGTGCTTGAAGCACTCCAGAATTCGAAATACTTTGTATAGATACTTGGGACTTTAAACACCTTTAAAGTGCTTCAATTACTTTAAAAGTAGTTTAAGCACTTTTTAAAAGTAATTGAAGCCTTTTTTAGTATTTCAATTACGTTAAAAAATAATTCAAATCCTTTAAATGTGCTTGAAGCACTACAAAGTCCGAAATACTTTGTATAGATATTTGGGACTTTAAAGCACCTTTAAAGTGCTTCAATTACTTTAAAAGTAGTTTAAGCGCTTTTTAAAAGTAATTGAAGGCTTTTTTAGTATTAAAACTACTTTAAAAAATAATTTAAACCCTTTAAAAGTGCTTGAAGCACTCCAGAATCCAAAATACTTTCGATAGATACTTGGGACTGTAAAGCACCTTGAAAGTGCTTCAATAACTTTAAAAGTAGTTTAAGCACTTTTTAAAAGTAATTGAAGCCCTTTTTTAGTATTAAAAAATAATTGAAACCCTTTAAAAGTGCTTGAAGCACTACAGAATCCGAAATACTTTGTATAGATACTTGGGACTTTAAAGCACCTTTAAAGTGCTTCAATTATTTTAAAAGTGCTTGACGCACTCCAGAGTAATTGAAATCTCTTTAGAAATTCATCCAAAGCTTTCCCAAAGTTCCAGCTTGAAAATTCGGGAATTAAGTAGTTAATAGAAAAACAAAGTGAACAGTATTTTTGTTTTATTATTATTGCTTTTTTATGGTGAATTTAAAAAGATACTGTGTGCACTTTTCAAAGTGCTTGAAGCAGTTTATGGACTTCAAGTACTTTACAATGAATACTTAGTATTTGATATATTTTTTTAGTACTTGGAGCTTTACTCTTTCAAATACTGTACTTGATAATTGAAGCACTTTTGTAAATGAAAATGTTTGATACTTATTAGTTTAAAGCAGTGCTTTACTATACTTTGGAAAACATGCACAAAAAACTTTGCCTGCAAGTAATATAAATATAAGAAACAAAATTGTTTGAAATTTACTTCTTGAGAAGAAATACAACTGATTAAAAGAATTGTGTAAGTTATTTTTTTTTAATGAAATTGCAATTAAACTAGTTTCAATTCATCCAATTTATAAATATTGCGTATATATTAACTGGCCTTTAATTTTTTTAAATTAAAATTGTTTTTTTAGGTTTTCAGACAACAGCTTTTAAATGTTCTGCATTTATAAACCAGAAATTGTGAGATTGTTGGAGAGATCTATAAAATAACACAATTTTGAGATTAAATCTGAAAAAATTGAAATACAGAGTGTTAATGAATTGCAGGGACAAACTTCTAGGTCTTAAAGTATACATGAAAACAAACATTTTTTGTTAATAAATGTATCGTCAAAATTATTTCGTTTCAGAAATAGAGCTTCTCAAAGATTCTTTAAGAAGCCTATCTACTATTTGTTTCCATAATGACGGAAACATGGGAAAGAGGGCTTTATTTATCCTGTATTAATTTCTGTCGTTATGGAAACAAACAATAGGTAGTAAATTGAGTTGCTTACATTTGTTTGTTTTTATTTAACGTCGGCCTATTTCTGCTACTATGGCTAACCATCAACGCCAGGGAGCGATCCTACCACACCTGGAAATTTAGCCTGTTTGAGGGATCTTTTGACATACCCAACAACACTTTATATTTTATTTAAAACATTTATTTAAATAAGTTTAGGAAACAAACACTGCAATAACATAAATATAGTAAACAAAAAAAATTATTTCCTTAGCATAGTTCTACTGTTTAGTTTTGAAACATTTTGTTAATTAATTTGTTTTAAATTAAATTCGAATTTGAAAAGTGGGAAAGAGGGCTTTATTTATCCTGTATTAATTTCCGTCGTTATGGAAACAAATAGTAGGTAATAAATTGAGTTGCCTACATTTAGGCACTTCTTAATTAAAGAATCTTTGAGCAGCTCTATCCTGGAAAGGAAACACTTTTGATCATACATTTATTAACAAAAAATGTTTGTTTTTGTTGTTTATGTTGGGTTTATTTTAAATAAACTAAAGAAAATTTTCTAAAATGCAATGCAAATTTCAGAGCTATTAGTTTTGTAGTTGTAAGAATTTGATTCCATGTTGTATGTCAATTTTTTTGTGTTGTTTTCAATATTTAATCATATAACGTTATTACTTGTTTGACAAATAAAGAGCAAAAAAAATAAAAAAATAGACATTCAAAAATATATAATTAATTAAAAAAATTAACACACATCAGAAAAGACTCACTCATATTATTAAAGGTTCATTTGGTGGAAAACAAAAATAAAATAGTTATAGCCTTGCATTTTCTTACGGAATTGACTGTACCTTATAATTTTTAGTTAAATTAATGTATCACAACTTTGCATTATCCAACCCCAAAAATTATACATATATCAATTCTACAACTTTTAATATGAAATTTGTTTAATTTTGCAACAGGAATTAATTAAACTCTTATAATTTTGCAGAAGCAAAATCACTTTCGGGTGTAGTTACTAGAATCCACTTCATATCTTCATGTTTATTGGAATTCACAGAATTTGCACAAAATCCAGGAAAGGTGTAAATCCGACAAAAGCACACATGCACACAAAATTTGTCTAACCTTTCAAATTGCCCCCACCATTCAATCACACTGCCTTATAAAACATACGGGGCCAGACATACTCCATCACGTTTCATGCATCCTACAAATGACTATGATCAGTAAAAAAAAAACAAAACATTACATGGTGGCCTTGAGAAATGCCTCAAAGTGATCAAAAGTATTTTATGCCAACAAGGCAATGGTTGTGACTCCAGCTTAGCAACTCAGTCCACTGCGTAGCAGCGTTACAGCCCACGTAACCAGAGTCTTAATAATAATTGAGCACCATGGAAGGAATGGATCTATTTATGTGAATTTTCGTCACACTGTCGTTCACAGACAGAAAATCCGAGTTTAGGACAAGCTGCCATGCTGCCCAGAGCTTAATCATAATGTTTCCTTTTTGATTGGTGGCCAAAATGCCCTCGATGGCGCATTGTCCTATCCTAAAATTAACGTACAAAAGCTCCGCAGCTTCAAATAAAATGTTGAGTGTACTTATCATTTTATTATTTAATTACTGGAGATTAAAACTAAAGAATAACTTTGTATAAATAACAAAATGTAGAGCAGTCCTTAATCAAAAGTATAAAATCTGTATAATTTGCAGTGACGGACAACAGTTTGAAGTGAGCCACAGTGTGAAAATAAAGGAAGGCAGCGCGGAGCAGTCCTGCAGATGGTCATTGCTTGAAAGATTCCTGAGGGAGTGGTTTGAACAGATTTCATTTTATTCCAGAGTAGTGTTCGGGATACAAATGTACGCCTTCCACGCTGAATATGGAAACATCTGCAAAAACAAAATCAATGTTAAAGATGTTGCTCCTAATTCAGGTACTTCATGTTTGGTGGAATCACAAAAGTCCAACTGGATGCCCGCAAACAAGGTCTAAACAGTTGGAGGTTTTAAATGGAAGCAACTAGCATAGAATAGAAGGAAGTGGAAACAGGAAAAGGAGGCCTATGTCATAAAATGGATTGAAAAGGGTTAGAGAAAGAAAAAAAGAATGTTTGAAGGTGCAGAAAAAATCAAGACATTTTAGAAATTGAGATACTGATGCCATCCGTTAGGGAACTGCAACCACTTCAGTATATTATAAAGTAATGGAACAGAACAAGAAGGGTTTATGTGGAAAGAGAATTTCTAATAGCAGCTTACATGCTAAACCTGTAAACATATATGCTTTACAAGGAAAAAATAGTAAATGTTTTTACTTTTTTATAAGACATCTACCACTAAACAAAGACGAATATAACAACTTATTTACACTGAAAATTGCCAAATTAGCATATTTTCCTACCTGAAAACTGTAATATGTAACCTGATTTGTTTAAAATAGTAATATTTTTGAATTTTTCTAGTGTATAGTATATTCCAATTCGTTATGTCCCTAACGCCTGAAGCGAGTCCACGCCTATCGCTTGTACCTGCCTGTGCGTGAATTACGTTAGCTGTCCTTTGTCTCTTTTTAACCAGTGAGGCAAAGGGAAATAGAAAGCTTGTGCGTAGTTTACAGCATACAATACTTTGGCTATTCAGAATCATTAAGCTTAAGCCGTTAGGGACATAACGAATTGGAATATACTATAGTTAGAAATTAATTTATCTTTAATCCTTCAAATAAAATAATAGAAAATTCCTTTAGAGATTTTTTCGTTTAATATTTTAGCAATGGACATCAAAAAGCAGAACATGAATGAAGAGTCTCAAATAAAGGTTAAAATAGAAAAAAACTACAAGATTATTTTGCTGAATAGGACTTGCAAAATAATGTTGATACAAAGATTTATTTTTAAAGTGGTGGAAAGCATATTTTTTTTAAATTTTATTCATGAACGTTTGTACTTTTTTATAAAATATCTGCCACTACACAAGAACAAACATAATAACTTGTTAACACAAAAAATTAAACTAAACGGGAATATACTATAGCTATGCATTTTCACTTTAAAAACGTCGTCCACACACTGCTGTTGTAAGATACCTTGGATTTTTCTTGGACTCTTCAAGTATTGCACAACCATTTTACAATGGTAGTATTCTTGATATATGAGGTATCAAGTGTTACAGAAAAATTATACAAACAGAAATAGGCAAAATGCTTCCTCTGTTATTACATATTTGAATATGTGTGTGTATTTTGCTTGCAGGGTAAGTTTTCAGTGGCAAGCCCAACCTTGTAATATTTCCCTATTAGGTCTTTTTTTGGATTGTACTTAATTAAATATTCCTAATTTATATACCCCGACTTCAGATTGTCAAGCTGAAGTTAAATATAGCAGGTCAAAAGGCATTGTTTTAGACTTTTAACTACGTGATTTATTTATTCAATCATATTTGGGGATTATTAATTATGCACAAGAACACATTAAGCTGTGTAAACAGGCATAAAGTAGCAGCTTTCTTATTTAAAATAAAACACTTTATACAGGGTGTCCCAAAACTCCTGGGACATAGAGCTACCACGTATTCTAGAGGTCAAAAGAAGTCGATTGGACCCAACTTTGTCATATACCAAAATGTACCGTTTGCCCGTGAGAGGAGTTCAAAGTTTACTTAAAAAATCACATT
>JABXWE010029827.1:0-14524 GCA_014611495.1 Limonius californicus
TTCAGAAAGACCTATTCCTTGTATTCAAACCATATAAACAATTGTTAGAAAATTTAAACCAGAGAGATGCGTAATAAATTGTCATAAAATAAGAACTAAAAGTAATAACGTTTTAATCGAAAAAAAGATTAAATATTTTATGCTACGTTGAAGAAATCATAATTAATAGTTATAAAAAAATAATAATTAAAAAAAGTTTGAAATGGCCGGGAATTGAACCCGGATCAACTGCTTGGAAGGCACCTATGCTGACCATTACACCACTTTGCCGCTGATGTATTTTTGTTGTACAAAGGAAGTACAATGTTCACGAACCTTACAGAAACATCACCCTGCCGATTTTTGTATTTAACAAATAAGTCATCATTTGCGTCCTATATACAGGATGAAATACTTATTTAATATGAACACTGCATCAACATAACCTTCATACTCAAATAATTCACTATCGTGACGTTTATTTCTGTTTTTTAGTTGTCGGTATAGTTGGTTGGTAATTGACGCGTTCTTTTTAAAAGTATACATAGGCAATGTATACTAAAAAGAAAAATTCCCTGGAGTGCTCTTTGGTTATACACACTTCTAAATCCAGCAAACCATTATATTTGTACTTGCCATATAAACTTGTCATATTGTGAATAAAAGTAGTTTTTTGCAGCTCTGTTAAGTCATGTTAAAACAGCGGTTATAATGGACGAGGAGTCTATTATATATTAAATGTTTTTTCCAAAGTAAGCATTACAAAGCGCTTTTTCAACTTGTGTTTAAAAACATTTCCATCACAAAAGTCAGTGACGTTCATAGTTTTTTAGAAACACGCTGACCTTGCTACCCATATGAATACATTCACAACAGTTTTAAAAATTTGTTTATACTCAAAACTTTTAGACGAATGAAATTAAATTTTAAATAAATATTTAAACAGTACACATTAAATAATAAATACTGTAATGCCACATATTGTTTCAGATGATACGGTTTTTTAAACAGACTTGTACTGAGTTTTAATATTTTCCCTACAGTATTTGTCAGTCAAAAATTTGTTTTAAGTATTGCTTTGGCCCTTTCACAAATTGCAAATACCTGCTGCAATTTGAGTATCATACAAATTAACTGGATAAATTGTTTATTAATTAAGTGAACACTGAATTCACAGTTTTAGCGGAAATCATTATACGATGGGGTATTGATATATAGTTGTTCTAGCTTAAAAAGACTGCATGTTTTCGAAGTAATACTACTTTATTAAACATAGCCACCTTTCAACTCTACATTTAATGTAATACACAAGTAATCCTATGCCTTTATAAAAAAATTATTATTTTGTTCTGCAAGCCACGACTCCACAGCATCAATTACCATCTCGTTTGTCGGAAATGTGCGGTTTTTCAACGATTTTTTGGGTTTTGGAAAGAGATAATAATCAGATAGGGCCAAATCAGGAGAATATGGCGAATGATCGATAATTTCAAAGCCGCTTTCATTAATATTCGATTTTGCTGAACTTCCAATCTTCATCTGATATTGTTTACTTTTCTTAATAACAATTTCAATATGACAGAACTTTCTGTTAAAACTTAGCACGTACACTTCTCAAAGTTAATACTTGTTTCCATAGCAAGGCGAATTATTTTTGTCTGCTAGACTTATTCAAAGCCAACTAATTATCAATACCTCCTCGTAGTTTTTTGATTTACCTTATGTATCTGCTCAAATGTTGTTACAGTTTTCAGATAACACTTTTTACTTTTTTGTGCAAATTGATTTCATAAATTCGACACAAATCGCATTTAGTTATTGTTTGGTAATGTTGTAGCATTTTTGTGTTGATATATGAGTTTGAGAGAAGATGTTCAGGTTGAGATAGTTATTATTATTCTTATTAATTCTGTCCATTCCATGAAGGAATAAAGGGCGCTTTCGCGTTTCAGTAGCACTTTTACATTCAGGGGTGCTAGTCCTGGATATCTTTTACTTCTTATTCATATATCCTTTGTGTAGTTCCGGTTGGTTTGTTCTAGTTTAAGTATTTGTATCTTCTTTCACTGTGTCACACATATCTTGCACTAGAGTCTTCCACTGATCTTTATTTTCTGCGATGTGCTTCAGTTCGTTCCACTTCACATTTAAGTCTCTACATTCTTGCGCTGTGTATCTTCTTCATGTTAGTGGCGGCCTTCCTTGCTTCCTTTTGCCTCTTATGGTGTATTCTAGTGCTTGTTTCGTAATGTCGCTGTTCGCTTTTCTAAGAGTGTGTCCTAGCCATTTCCACTTCCTTCTTTTTATGTCTACACTAATTGGTGACTATTTAGTTCTCTCCCAAAGGTGTTTATTTGAAATTATGGATTGCCAGTATATGTTTAGAATTTTTCTTAGGCATTTATTTATAAATGTTTGTAAACATTTGACTTACTTTTTATTTAATGACCATGCTTCACATCCGTATAGTAGTGTACTTTTGATATTTGAGTGTAAATGCGATCTTATTAGTTGTTGACAGTTCTTTGGCATTCCATATTTTTCTAAGTTGGTTGAAGGCGATCTGGGCTGCTCTCATTATTCTACGGTTTATATCTTTTTGACAGTTTGTATTTTGTTCCAGAACACTACCTAAGTACAGTACTTCGTTCAGTTTTTTTTTATCTTTTTTCTATCAATTTCCACCTCCCTCGTTTCTGTCGAATTTATTTGCATAATATTCGTTTTATTAACATTAGTTTTTAGGTCCACTTCTCCTACATTTATTTTTAAGGAATTTATATTTGCTTGTATGTGTGTCAATTTCTCTGCTATAAGACATACATCGTCAGCAAATTCTAGATCTTCTAAGTATTGTCCAAAATTCCATATTAGTCATTTTTTGTTCTTGAAGGTTCGTTTCATAATCCAGTCTGTGGCTATTAGGAAAAGGAGGGGGGAACGGACGCAGCCTTGTCTAACTCCACTATCAATTTTAATTTTGTCTGTGATGGCGCCATTGATTTCTATGTACGCTCCATAGTTATTATGTAATAGTTTAATTATTGAAATTATTGAATTATCTTTAGGGGTATACCATATGTTTCCACTATTTCCCATAAATTTTCGCGATTTATTTTGTCAAAAGCCTTTTCGAAGTCTATGAATCCCAAAAATATCTCTTTCTTCCATTCTAAGGCCTCATCTATAATTATTCGCAATGTACAGATTCGATCGATACATCCACGTCTTGGTCTAAATCCTGCTTGGTTATTTCTCAAATTTATGTCCACTGGTATTTTATTCAAATATTATTATGTTAGTTAAAATTTTACTTGTGGTATTTAACAAGGTAATGGGCCGCCAGTTTTCGCAGCGTGTGGTATCACCTTTTTTTGGGATTTTTACGATTAGCCCTTCCGTCCATTCTTGAGGTAGTTCTTCTGTGTTCTATATTTTAATCAGTAAACAATATATTAGCTCAACGACTGTTTCTCCTCCTGCTTTTATTAGGTCTGCTGATATATTGTCCATACCTGCTGCTTTACCACTCTTTAATTGAACTGGCTCTTGATACTTCTTCCTTAGTAATTTGATTTGTATTTATATCTAGTTCACGTAGTCTTCATTTCTATAATTTTCTCTTCTGTCTGGTATTTGTTGTTTATAGATATCACGGAAGTACTCCATCCATCTATTTGAAATACTTTGCTTTGTATTTACAAAGATTCCCTCGTTGTCTCTTATTTGTATTGATTTATTTTGTTTTTGTCTAGAAAGTTTTTTGGTTATTTCGTAAACCGTTTTCATGTGGTTTGACCCTGCTGCTCGTTCAGCCTTCTCTATTAATTTCTTCTGATGATTTCTCTTATCTCTCCTAGCACTCTTTTTGATTTCTTTATCCTTTTCCTATATAATTTGCTTAACCTCTCTTTTTTATTGTACTGTGGTTCACTTTGTATTCTCAAATTTATTTTTCTTCGCTCTTCAATTAATCTCCATGTTTCATTTGACATCCATTCTCTGATTTGGTCCTTTCTTATGCCTATTGTTTCTGTCGCAGTCTCAGTAATCGCGGTCTTGTAGCTTTCCCAGATTTTTTCAGTACTTATTTATTTATCTCTCCCATATCTCCAAGTTTTAATTGTAGCTTTCGTTGAAAGTCCTTCCGCTCCTCTTCATTTTTAATCCATTGTGTATTATACTTTATTCTGAAGTGTCTTGTTTTTTTAATTGCTTTAAGTTTTATTTTAAATTTGCTTCTCAGAAGTGCATGATCGGATCCTACGTCGGCTCCCCACATCGCTCTTACATCTAAGAGGCTTCTTCTAAATCTTCTATCTATAGCTATGTGGTCTATTTGGTTTCTAATATTGTCTCCCGGTGATTTCCAGGTAACCTTATATATTAGCTTGTGTTTGAAAGTACTACCTCCAATCATCAAATTATTTAATGCACAGAAGTGAGCAAATAGAGTTCCATATTCATTTATATTCCTTAGCCCTTCCTTTCCCATAATTTCTTCTTTTCCTTTCATCATTCCCTATCTAGGTTGAGATAATAGGCTAGGGGTAAAGCTAAAGTAAAATGTGTGGTGGTGGTAAAATTCAAATGTATGGCATTTCCTTTATTTTGTAAATGCAACAAGATTTTTATAATATATTTAAATTAATAACTACATAATGTGGATTTCTGTTAAGTAGAGCAAACTAATAAAAATACTACTTAAAGCCCAACTGTTGAAATATTTAGTTAGACTGCTAGTCCATAATAGTTCTATTGAACTTAACTTTAAAAACAAATTACATATAATTGTAGGATTAAAAATTTAAATATCTTTATAGTTAAGTGTATAGTAATCAGTTATATAAAATCTATTGAAAATTTCCTTCTATAACAGGTCTCCATGGGATTATTGTTGTAGGTTAGTTCGAGGGGTGTTGAATTTAAGAATTACCATAATATTGCTGTTGATCTTTGCAAGATCAGGGAGAGTTTTTTCAAGCGGAAGTTTGGTAGGCGAGACGTTGGGTACCTTGCTTCGGTGTGTGTTTGACCATTGTGATAGGGCGTGTGTTGGCGGTTTCTCAAGAGGCTATCTGTTTTTGCAATTCAGAGTAATGCGCGATCGATCTAACTTGATTATGAGTGGAGTATTGCCTTTTGGCTTTTTATTTGTGTTATCTTAAAAGGACATATATTTTTATATTGAGAGAGAGAGAGAGTGAATGGTGTGGCATTGAAGTGTGTTGGATATTATGTTTGCTGTCCAGCTTGTTGAGTAATGGTTGGTGTATGAGAATATGAAAATTTTATTTTCACTTTCACTTTGCCTTATAAAAGGTAGTTATAATTAGCAATATAATTTGTATTACAAAGTAATTGTTTATACCTATGGAAAGTATATGTAATGAAAATTAAATTGTTATGATTGTATTTTTTCAAAAAAACGAATGGGTAAATCCCGTTTCTATTTTCACTAATATAATTTATATAGATCGATTTAATTGTTGATGACTAAAATGCAGAACTAATAAATATTTAGCCTTTTAATGGATGGTTTTTTGAAGGAAAATAATTAGTACGGTACATTTAAACAATATTTTGAAATAATAAACAGTTTTAGCGGAATCTTCGAAAACTGTCCAATTACAAATTTATATTATTACATAATTTGAATTCACTCGTATTATACTAGGAATAATAGGAGAGCCTTCTTCTGAAGCAAAACCTTTGCATAATTTCTATTTTCTCTTTCTTTTCTTTTTCAATGTGTTTCCTTGTAAAATATATATAAATTTGTTTACATTTTAATTCTGGAGGAATTTTGTAGTCATAATAAGAATTTGGTTGACGTTCTTAGGAAACTTTATCCACATCCATTTTTTCATCAGCTCTAAGAATTTGTCAAGTGTTTTTAAACAATATGGTTTCCCAACTGAATTAATCTTAGAACACCATGAATTTCTAGTATTTCTTCTACAGAAACCCAATCAACTTAAATTTCAGTAAAGGTTCCAAAATCAAACTATTTTGTAGTTAAAATGTCACTTCAATATTTCATAATAATATTATTATTTCAGAAATCATATTTAGAATTTGAATTGTTTGGCCCTGTTTGAGACATTTTAATCCTAGAAACATAGTTAATCTGAAAATTTTAAATAAATATTTTGACCCATTATGTTCCAATTGAAGTAAGTCTTAGATCTATAGAATTTTAAATGAATTTTATCTTAGAATTGAATTTTCTAATCCAAGATTTCAAAAAAGGTTTAACTACTTTTTGTGGATTACTAGCTGTTGTGCGACTAACCTACAACTACGGTTGTATCCGATTACACTTTAATAAGGCAAAATCTGAGCGGCTACAGCTACAAGAGTGACAACAATCTGGCAACACAGCTTACCTGGTCCTGCAATCGAGTAGGCATGGAACAAACAAAACAAAGCACAATCAGGCCAAGTTAGTCAGTGTGTCTCATACCTGCACAGGTAGTACAACCAGCACTCATTCACTTAACCTACAAGCACCAAGTGAAATTTTGCGCAACACCGTAGTGTTTACAAGAGTGAAATTTGACGACCTAGGTGAGTATTGTTAAATTTATTCTGCGCGGTTTTTAAACGAACAATTAATGGCTTACAATTGTTTTCTGTCGAAACCATAAAATTAAGAAATCCACAATTAAACACTTTGTAATTAGCGTTAGGCAAAAGTACATTTAAATGCTGACAGGTTCTTTATCTTGCTGTAAAAGTGCTAAATAAATATAAAAAAGAGATGTTATAAAAGGTTAAAATTACCATAATTGTTAAAAATTCTCCGCAAAAGTCATAGGAACACAGACAGAATTAATGGTCAAATTTTTACAGTTGCATAGTTGCTTAGACTGTTGGGAGACTTCAACGGTAGGTTAAGATACAAACCCGATGTCTTCGGGAATTAATTTGCTGCCTAATTTAATTTCGCCATAGTTATATGGCAATTTCCAAATGCAATATTCATGTTTATAATTAAATTTATTGAAGTGTTTGATTGAAGTTTATGAATTGATAGAGTAAACATATAAATTATTGTGTTTGAAACTAACTATAAATAAAATAAGAATGGTAAAGTATACGACGTAAAATTAATTACATATAAAAATTAAAATGTACAAATAACACAAACTAATGAAACAAGTAAGTAAGATGTATGCAGTAAGAAGTAATAAGAAAATAAACACGTAACGGTTAGTAATTGTAAACAAATAAAACAAGAATTTGTATATTTTAAGAATATGACATTTCATTTAAACCTTGGAAACAATAAAAACAATAAATGTCCAAATATGTGGAAATTACTATTTTCGCATTTTACCTCAGATATATATTTTTATGAATTTTATAACTCATATTATTAATATATAATTTTTGCAAAATACGATTACTTTTGGAATTGGATAAACTCTGAAATTGTTTCAACATTTTCTTATATAAGATTTCTGAACTTAAATTGTTATGGAAAATTAGAAACAAATAATCGTTCCAAAAATTAGAAGGATTTAATTTATATTGTTATAATCATTTTAAAAATTAATTTAAATTTTGACTGATTCAAATAATTTAACGTACTCAAATTCCATTATCCAGAGCAATATTATATTTATGCATTAACTAATATAAATTTCAATGAAGAAATGTAAAAATCATTAACAAATATATATATATTCATATAGAATGAAAGCTATTTATTTTTTTTGTGGTTTACAAAATTTGTATATTTATTTAGTTTAAGAAAACTTCTAACTAAGGGCTAGTGGGAAATACTTTAAACTGCAGTTTAAATTTAGGCAACTACATTTAGTTTAGAATGTCCGTAATTGCTCTATCTAAAATCTTAGATCTTTGAAATTTTTCTTGCAACGTTAGACAATAATCTTGACTTTGGTTTGTAATTTAAGGTATTTCAGTTTGTACAGCTTAATTAGTTAATTTTTAACTGTTAAGTAAGGAACATAGACTTATGTGGAAATTTCCTACTTATTGACATTTACAGATGCTATACAACATTTCCTTGTGATAATCTAAAGACCATATAAAACCATACTGTGGTTCCTTCAAAACAAAACACGTTTTGGGTACCTCAAACAGCTTTTGATTGTCTAAAACAACTTTTGATTACACGTGTGATGTTTACTCACAAACTTAAAAACATGTTTTGCTGTTCTGAACTTCTACAGTAATTAACCATACTGTCAAGTATTGTTTAACAAAAACTTTTAAAAGCCTCATGAACTGATGCCTATAAAAGTTCAGTAAAATGGTTACTGTAATAAAACTAAAAATAGTTGTTTATGTCTGTAATAATTTTTTAACTTTAAAGCCATTTCACTGATTTAAACCACTTTATCTGGCACACATTGTGGCTAATTTTAGAACAAGCTGATATATTCAAAATTGTTGTTTAAGTATGAGTGTTTTATTGTATATTACTTTAAATTAATGAGCTAGAGTTTTGTAATGAAAATATTAATTAAAATTATTGCCACAGTAATTAGTTATCATAAGCGGTTTGGATTGGACATAGGGCACATTATGCTGGGTGTTCAGAAATATAGTTGATTACCTTCTGCGGTGGCCTTCATCTTGATAGTCACTACTTTAGTTATCGGATTTTGAGGTTATATGGTTTGTTTGTTAGATTGATTTAAGTATCGTCACACTTTAGCTTGGTGTACAAACAGAACATGTTGTTTTTAACTGTAATTTCCTGTTCTCACTTTGTTGTGCATCAAACTAACCCAAAGCCATGGAATATATACGCTTAAATAATATAAATCCAGTACACAGTAAGTGTCAACCTGCATGATTATTTTTAAATGATAATGCAGAAACACTATACCCGATAATTTCCAAAGTAATACATTTATGTTTAGAACATCCACGAGATTTTAGTTTAAATCACATTACTGTAAAATTGAAAAATACTTATTATTATTATGTATTAGATACAATTTCAAAACTTTGCCAGTATTCACCAGAATTGTCTTGGAGTTAAAATATAATTACACAATTTTCCTTGAACGTTTCCTTTTACAGCGGTAGAATGAAGCTAAATAGGAAAACTTTTAATTACAACTACCGTAGATAGTAGTACGTCTTTTTATTTTATTTTTTATTAATTAAAAACTAACACAGCAAACTTGAACTTTACTAAATATAGGAAATATAGACGATCGCGACCGCTGTTAAAATTATTGGTTGCGATGAATGTCCGCGTAAACGTTTGTCATGAAAATTTATATGTGTTTGTTCACTATTAAGGACAGCGTTGACCTCAATGAGTTCACTAAATATATCTATGTCTGTTACATCTGACCGTAATTTATGTTAGTAATATGAAACAGCAGGATACTAAAATAGTTTTATAAGTTGTATGTTTTTATTACAAAAACATTTCAAATCCGTAACATTATCTACGTATGTTTTAATAAAAACTACAAACTCAAATTAACATAAACTTGTATTCACATCCGCAAAGGTAACAAAATTAAGCGGCGGATATTTAATACTGAGCCAATGGCACAAAACTCTTGAATATTTAATGAAGCGTTGTGTACAAAATTATTCCATAACCGCGAAGGGAACACCTCCTAGTTATTGATACGTAAATTAGAGGTCATTAAACGCGTACAAGATCGATTAGAATTTAAAGATATCCAGTAACAGAACAGAAGATGAGTGTTTACTAAGAGAGGTAAAATCACCTAGAGATAACAGCAGCATCAGAGATATTACTCAAACGTAAACAAATTTTAGGCGCCACACAGCTGTTACGCTGATAGAAAGTTGGTAATAGTAAAGCAATTAAATAACGTTAAAGATTGTGTTCGAATATGCTTCGAGAAGTGTCGGAGACTTCAATGCTGCGTTACGAGAGAAGTTTCGATTAGTTTGGGTTTTTATATGTTTTAACGGTGTAGTTTGGTACAGTTAACTATATTTATGTAGTCATAATCGTACTATAGTCAGTGCTACACTTTTATATTGATGAGGAAATGTTTATAGTGATACAACTTTATGAAAATTGGATTTATGGTACTGTTCTTTCAACATACAGAATAGAAACTTTAAGTGAGTGAAGATTGTTTCGTTCGCATTATTTTTATTTCCACCGTTTAAGCATGTAGTTTTCTAAGAAACAGTGTAAATGTAATCGATTTATGTACTAATTTTCAATTAACTGATTTATGAAGGTTAGTTTTACTAATTGCTATTAACATGAAGTACCTATTACTAGTGCATTTTTCAAACTCTAACAATTGTGCTTGAGATAAGCAGAACAAATGGGGATTTTTACGAAACAACTAAATCTCAAAAATATTCTGAGTCTCTTCGTGGGAAAACGTGAAACTATAGACAATCTTTCATTCGCAATAAGAAAGTTAATCTCATTTCGAGTAGGTATGACTCGAAAGTAATAATTTCTTTGTCGGCCTGTAGATGCATTGTGTCAAGGTTTTTAGTCCTGAACTTTACAAAAATATTTGTTGCAGTGCTTTATAGTATAATGCAGTGGCTCTAAATTTGGTAATGCTAATGTAATCGTTTTACCTTTTTCTCAAAAATTGCCTTACTTAACCACCTGAAAATTTTATTATATTAATATTAATATCATCAACCCAACTTAACAACCTAACGTAACCAACCTAACCTAACTAACCTAACTTAACCAACCTAACCAATATAACTTAACATAACAAATCTAACCTAACCACACAAAACTTTTATTCGATGCCAAAGAGAAAAATACTGACATTTTAATGATATTAGAAATATATAACAATTTAAATTTATGTGTAAAATATCATTAACATCAACCTAACCTAACCAACGTAACCAACCTAACCTAACTAATCTAACCTAACCAACCCATCCAATCTAACCTAACATAACAAATCTAACCTAACCAACCTATCCAATATAACCTAACCTAACCACACGACAATTTTATTGGATTGCAAAAAAGAAAAATTGCTATTGCTAATGCTATTTCAAAGTATGTGTAAAATGTCAACAACATCAACCTAACCTAACCAATCTAACCCAACATAATCTAACATAACCGACATAACCTAACCTAATCACACGAAATATTTATTAGATGAAGAGAGAAAAATATTGTCAATTTAATGCTATTAGAAATATAAATATACGTTGTCATTAAAATTTATGTGTAAAATATAAATATCATCAACCTAACCTAACCAATATAACCAACGTAACCTAACTAACCTAACCTGAATTAACAAATAAGTTAATTACGTCAAAACGCGGGAAATTATTTAAAATTATTTTTAGTTGTCCTTCGTGAGATAACTTTTTCAAATTACAGCCTAAAGATAGTATTTAGCCAGAACATACTGTTTTACCGTTCATGTGTTAAACATTTAAGTCTAGTGACTGATCAACGCTTAAGGAGATAAATCAAACACATATTAATCTTAAGCTCTTGCATATTTCTAAATTCTAGTTTGGGTGTGTTTGGCCTACAATCAGAGTAGGTATTTATTTTTTGGCAGTTATTGTTCACATTTGAAGGTTTATAACATATTATAAATTCCCATAAACTGCCTACCTGTATTCGGCTCTAGCCAAATTTTGTACACATTTTTGAGAAACCAATTTGTTCCAGTTTTTCAAAAATATGTATGTACCTGTTTTGGGTCACTTTAATACGTTTTATAAAATTGTGGAAAAGAGTGATATTTTCTAAATGAAGGGGATCATATGTTTGAATAACCTGTAATTTAGTCTGTTCACTTAAGTTTAATTCTAAACCTTGCTAGCACTTCAGATAAATTTTATAGGTAGGTAAGAGTTTTGGCATTCATAAGGTGATAATTTTTGAAAAATCTTAGTCTGTGTAATTATAACTAGTACTTATAAGTTCTAATCATAAATACACCCAAGATATTCGAGTTTTAGTAAATTTAGTGACGTTCTCGAGATTGGAAACATACAGTTATAAGTTTTAGTTTTTTTTTTTTGGGAACCCTAAGTTAGAACTTGCCTAATATTTATTATATAACTGTAAGTATACCCTAAAAAATATGAATGCACTGTTTAGATCTATTTCATGGTAAACCAAATTACATTTTTCGCTCATAATTATTCGTTCGGCGTTTTGTATTTCATCAGGATGGTCTAGGAAACTTAATCGCAGGAATAGACAAGAAACTATCTATGCACCACTTATTATCGCTTCTTTGTAAACTTTATTACATTTTAGAGGTCTAATACATGCTTAATAGTTTAAGTTAAGTATGTAAGCGTTAGTATACTATTAGTATTGCTATTTTTGAAAAACCTACGCTAATTGTTTTTCTAATGTGTATAGATTAGTTGTAATCCTAAGTATAATCAACAAAGCAATTGTGCACTACTGAAATCTACATTTATACAATCAAGTTACGTTTTCGAGATCTACCTTATACTTGTTATTTTTATTTTCATAGTAAGCTTTCTATTCGATCAACATGATGTATCTTTCATCTGTAGATATATTTATACCCCTGAAACACGTAATTTTTTTTTTAGAAATATACTTCCTCACCAATATATCTTTTTTTATCGGCCTTTGTTTCTACGACAAAACTTTACTTAATGCCAGCCCCCGTATTTTCCTTCTTATTTTGATAGACTTCCTCAGCAGTTAAATGGCGATATACAGTAGGCCCCGCATAACAATCTTTTTGAGAAAACTATACATAAAGTTCAAACAATTCCGAATTTATTTTTAAGGAAAATGAGACCATTATGAAAACCCCAACGTAAATTTTTTAATTGTTCATCATTAAGTCGGGGACATTGACCAGCACGTATGTAATCACTTTGTATTACACGCCCAATAATTCCCGGGCGGATACTTTCTAGTTCTAAACGAATCCCATGTCTTAAATCGCCTAAATTATCTGGCCACTAATGTAAACTGGCGATTTCACATGACTCCATAGAAAGAACTGTAGCTGCGTTAAGTCAGGTGATCACGCAGGCAACTCAAACGGTCCTCGTCGTTTTTGCTATGGGGTCATGTGCATTCGAGGGTTACATTAACAGACCAAACAATGTAGACGATTTAAGGCGTACTCGTACACCAGCAGTCGCCAATTTCGATACATTTCCGACATTTAGGCCATACATATTACGGCTAGCTCTATAAGCATTTTTTTGCAATCCAAGGACAATTCGCATTCCTAATCTATATTTATCACCAACTGCATGTAGTTATGTAAATCAGTTCTAACCGTAACTACACAATATAGTGTCCTACTATTGGTTAGTTCAGTTGCGACTAGATTTAGCCCATATTTAAAAATATTCCTAACAAACTGAATAGCTGAGATTCTAAAAATTCGTATAAGATTGGCCAACTATCCGAGTGGTTACACAAAGCTAAACTACTTTCGATGTAGAGTGTAAGCCACAGAAACAAGTTTTTTATGGAAACAGACGTATACGAGGCGGCAATTAATTAGAACTACGTCGTTAAATGTCCGGCTAGGACTGTACTGAACACCTGTGTGACCTGGGGACTGCGGGAACTTGACCAGTACAGCGCTAATCCTTGATCTATGATGCAAGGAATCCAGATTAGGATCTGCAAACTCAATATCGCTCCCCAGGCGCTTAGAACGTGCACTTCGGAACATGATGGCGATGCAGTGCCATTTATTTCGAGTGACTCGGTGATTTCTCAAGATTAATGGCAATATCAGATTTACTCGTTTGTTAAATGAAGCACTTGATCTTTGAACAATAGGCTGATAGCGGGAAATGTGTGACTTGTTTGCTGTTCTAATGTTGGGAAACTACCTTCGCGATATGGAAGATAAAGCTGAAGTTTCAATTTTTCCGTTCGATTTGCGCCGATGGTCTTATATTGGCCAATGCGGAGGCGATATTACCGTTTCTGGTTCTATTTTAATAAACATTTTAGGTTAATAGACTGCGGTATTGCATAGATTTTTGGTCAGGCTAGTAATATAAATTCCTGATATGTTAACATCAGTTGTGCTTTTTTTACTAACTTAGCATTCAATAACATAACTTTGCTACAGTTCTGCCGATTGTATATTTCTTACGGTTTTACTAGATGCCGAAAGTTCTAACTCTTGAATTCATTGCAATACAAAACCATTTGCAACCAAACAAATAGCTATTAAACTTCATTGAAAATATCTTAAATAGCTTTAAAGAAGAAATTACAGAACCTTAATTTAAAGTGAATGATTCACATAATCAATTAAATTTAATTGCGGTAGTAATTTATGCAAATTAATTAAAATAATTCTGATTTGGCCGAAAGGAATAGCAAATCTACATTTAAAATCTAACCCAATTATAGCAGCTTGTATAAATAAACTTCTAAATTTGTAAGATGATTTTAGTCTTCTAATAATTAAGTGGAATGTATTGAATATTTCATCAAACGTCTAAAATTAGACAAGTTTAATCGAAAAATTATGAAAATTGATTAAAAAAGTGTCTATAATTAGCGAAAAATAGGTTGCATGGTCTG
>JABXWE010029837.1:0-10611 GCA_014611495.1 Limonius californicus
TCCCCCCCCCCCCCCCCCTCCCCCGCTGCCCAATTATGGTTAACCGCATTACTGCGGAAGACAATTATATTAAACATAGGTAATTACAATGAACATTCGAAAAATTTACTCCGGTTTTTACGTACTCAATATAAGTATAGCTTTACACTCACATGTAACAGTTTGTTTTCGAATTTCTAAATTTTTGAACCATGGGGAAATTATCAAACATAAAATTATGTTGAACATACCTATAAAAATAAAAATTTTGTGTTACGAAATGTAGTCTTGAGATTACTTCCTTTTTTATTGTATCGCTATGCTGGGAACATGATTTCTTAAAAAATTCTTTCAAAATAACATCTCTGTGAGTGCGATATTTATATCATTTATTACTGCATTCGTGATTCTAAATAAGTCTAGCAAATATTTACACGTATTGTGTGGCTTTTACAAGAAAAGCTTTTAAGACGTGTAAGAGATTCCTATTATTTTGTAGGTAAATAAAGTTATAAAATGCGTTAATTCACGATTATTATTATTATTAGAAGTATAAATTAGTTTGTGGTTTTTACTTTTTAGTACTAAAGTATATATACATATATACAGGGTGTTAATGAATTGCAGGGATAAACTTCTAGGGCTTAAAGATTACTCGAAAACAACCTTTTTTTTAATAAATGTATGATCAAAAGTGTTTCCCTTCAGGGATTTAAGAAACGCCTAAATGTAGGCAACTCAATTTACTACCTACTATTTGTTTCAATAACGACGAAAATTAATACAGGATAAATAAAGCCCTCTTTCCCACTTTTCAAATTCAAATTGTATTTAAAATAAATCAATTAACAAAATGTTTCAAAACTAAGAAATAGAAAAAACTAAAATTACAAAGCAAAAATCACCGTTCCAAATATATCAGGAGTCTGTTGAACTTCTTCACATGCAGCAAGAATACTCGCCGTAAGTTCTTCTACAGTTTCAATCACATATGGTGGGCCACATTTGGGACGATAAAAATTCCCATGCTGTGGTTCAAGAAGGATACCAGCAAAGATTTTCAGTGAACATTAGAAGAACTTACGGTATTCTTTCTGCATGTGAAGAAGTTCAACAGACTCCTGGTATATTTGGAGTACGTAAACATATATATCTGAAATATTCTTAATTTCATTCATTTGATCTCTTTTCTTTTCTTGGAAGCCATTCACTCTATAGTTCTTTGTTTCTCTCACTTTTTTCCGTTCATTGACTTATAACTTTTTTCGTTTTGTTCATTCACTAGTCTCTCTTGACCTTGTACTAATTCTCCTTCTTCCTCCCTCTCTCCATTTTTACTTGCATTCTCTTCTTCTCAAACCAGTTCTTTTCGTTTTTACTGTCCTCGGTCCCATATTTTCAGTTTCAGTTTTGCTTTAGTTTCTACTTCTTGTAATCCTTGATATACGTATTTTTCTCTGTTCAATCTTATGCTGTTGTGATATTCTAACCCCTGTTTCGGTCTTTCATCTTGACCTGCCTCCATTTTTTTATTGATTCATTCTTTCTTCGCCAGCGTTTATTATTTACCGTGATTCTATCTTTCTCTCTTCTTCCTGTATATGTTTCCGTTTTTTCTCACACGAGACCCTTACCTTCCTCTTTTTCTTTTCCTGTCTTCTTCCTAATCATTTTCTCTTTTTCTTTCAATCAACCTAACGTATTTTTTCGTTTCTTTTATTTCTGTTATGTCTCTTTTCACTTTGGTTTAAATTCACTTTCTTCATTTTCACTTTCGTTTTATTCCATTTTCTTCTTTTCTCTTATATTTTCAATTTTTGTATTATTTTATCAACACTTTTCTTCCTTCGTTACGTTTCACTTCTATTATTACTCTATCTCTTCCTAGCTCTTTTCTCTCTCTCTCTCTCTCTCTATCTCTCTATCCCTCTCCCCGTATCTTTCCTCAACACTGCATCTCTTTTTTTCAAATATCGATTTCTCTTGACAGCTAAGTTAATTCGAAATGTATAATTTTAAATTAGTTTTGGAAAAGTAATTTCGAGTATAGCTTTCCCACAATGAAGGAATATTTTTATAATTACGTTGGCATCTTGTAGCTCTTCAGTACTTATACAACTATTTATTTTTTCATAATTTGCAATGTACTCTCAAACACTTAGAAGAAAATCATTTGCCCTGTATCTTAAATAGTACCCCACTTAATATTCTGCTGTTTTCAAGTAATAACAACAACTGACCCAGCGTTATTACAATTTATTTCCAATATAGTCCATAGATTTACAAAAAAAGAAACTTAAAAGCAATACATCAAGTTTCAAAAAATGTTCTCGGCATAAGACAAAATTGACTTCAACCTAGTAACAGCCATAATTTCCATCGTACACTTGGTTATCAGGACATTTATATAAATAAGGAAGAAGGTGAGTTGATGAATCCATTTTACATATATAGTATATACTTCTATCATCCTTCAACGCTCCATGTTGACCAATAGTCGTACACACGGGTATCAACGTAGACTTACACTTATTATCATGCAAAAGAGAAGTACAACTCTGTTTATGTAAGTTATAAGCAAATCCATCTGGACAATTTATGGGTTTGTTTACGATAGTATTACCTTGGGCAACGCAGTGGTGATACATTTGACAGTCGTAAGGATCAGGGAAAAACCCAACAGAGTGGCAGTTGAATGTGTCGTACATACTATTGCAGAGGGTATTTTCTTCCGAAATACATTCGCCATTGAAGCATGTTGATCCTTTTAATGAATTACAGCTTCCTATCTCTTCTTCATGGAAGCCAGTTCCGTTGTGCGTGCACAGTTTAACAACAGAACAACTCTTGCACATTAAACCTGCGGCCAAGCATTTTCGATCGGTAAAGGCACAGTTGGTGCCAACAATAATCTAAAATTTAAAATGTTAATACAACAAAAGTTTAATGTTTTAAATGTAACAGGAATACATCCTACTTGAATTTGACAACGTGACGCAACCCAACATACACATCTCAGCTAAAATTTTAATTACATATTTTGGAGTACAGTACAAAGTAAGAAAACACAGTTTGCAA
Source organism: Limonius californicus (assembly GCA_014611495.1). Lineage (NCBI taxonomy): Eukaryota > Metazoa > Arthropoda > Insecta > Coleoptera > Elateridae > Limonius > Limonius californicus. The sequence continues at coordinate 3,058 of JABXWE010029837.1, forward strand.
AGACATTATTTTGGAGTATTAAACAAAATAGAAATACTTACAATTATAGGTACTACGAGCACCAAAGCAGATATATGTGTCTTCATTCTCAATATATCACAATATTACTCAGAAAAACGGTCGATGTACAACTAACGTTTATCTTACGGTACCTGATTAGATTTCAAATTTCAATTACTATACAAAGGTCATTATGTAGTTAATAAAAGAGTTAGAGTTTTAACATAAAAAATACTTGAGCGATATCTAAGCAATACATATCTCATAAATTTTATGAATATGTTCAATTGATTTACGAACTTGTTGTAACGGATAGAATATACTAAAGCAATCGAACTGTTTCATGTAGAACTCCCGAAAAAAGTCTTCTTGCTCATGTTCTGCTTCTTTTCCTTTTGGTGGGCTATTCTGTGGACGATGATGACCAGTTTCGTTGCTTCTATTGGGTAGTTTTCCACGCAGTCTGTGTCCAGATAGTCGTTGCATTTAATATATTTTGACCAGTGTAGTACCATGCATTCTTTCAAAATTATCATGCCGCTGCTTCTATTTTTCTTGGAACAATAAAAAATATTTGGAAGCCTAAGTGCGTCTCTTGCTGAAGTGTTTCTTTGCCTACCATTGAAAATAGTGTATTGTTAAATGTAATCCCTTGGGCACGTATAAATCGTGGAGCAGCTAATGATGCTATACATTTAAAGATTTTTGCTTCAAAAGAATTTTTGCATTTAAATATCTTACAATAATAAATTAGCTTCCCTTCAAAAGGCAACAAAATTCTGTATTAATTACACGTCTGTGGTTATCACCATCAGGTCTTTTCATAGGTTTGTAAACTATATCCATGCCGGACAGGACGTAGACATGTTTGAAATAAAAATATGTTTCTTGCATTATTTGCCGACACTTATTTATTTGTGGAGTTTCCAGTAGAAGTAAAATATCACACTATGAAACTTTAGTGGTAAAATATTTAAATTTAGAACTAGTATCCATTTCGACAACGTATGCCGAATCGCCTTTAAATCAAACTTTCTAGTTTTTCAAATTACTGCTTGTATCTTGTTTTATTATTAACAGCACTATACGACATTCTGATTTTTTACACACAGCATCAGCCCCACTTCTGTCCGTAGAAATTGTAGTAAATGGAAATCTATGAGAATTCTTCCAAACACAGTAATTACAACACTCAGCAAATCAATTTTTCATGAATATGTTGTACAAAAGTTTTTAATATGATTGACCAGTAACTATTTCAGCAAATGTAAAAATTAATAAGTTTTTCCAGTTAGTAATTTTGCTGTGAATGATCCATAAATATCACAACAAAGTTTTTCTAGGATCGTAAAACAATGTCTTCCAGACTTTACAAACATCGCCTATATTCCTGATTTTTTACAAGCTTGGCTGATTCTTAAAATTCAAAATTATTTTGAATATTATGGTATCTCAATTCTGACATATTTAAGCTATCCAAAGAAACCACACAAGTTTAATTTAAAAAAAATGATGGCTAAAAATACAATGTTTTACACAAAAATCTTATGTCAAGAATGCGAAAACAGCAATTACCACGTATGGATACATCTGCAACAGATTTACAAAATTTTATGCTCTCTTTCTCTTTACACATTCAAATGAAATATAAATTTTGTCGAAATTTCCAAAGATGTTAACAGAAGAAAACCAGACTAAGGGTCGGTCTTTCAATGTTCGGATAGAAGTGTCTGATAGTTATCAGGCGGTATAAACTAACCCCTACGATAAATATACCCGACAACGTTGTTGCGTCTTTCAATATAATTTATTCTATTGGTTGGGTGTCGGATAAATTCTTACTGGTTAACTACCACTGGCTCTAAAGAACTTGGGATAAGTTTCGTACAATGGTGTTCGGAAAGGGACCTCGATGGGACAGTGCGAACAAGCGCTGTCAATCGAGGTCACAGTGAAATACGGCTCAATTGGCCGCAGGGTCAAACCCCGGCTGATGACACGACCGTATTTCGCTTAGTTAAGTTTGGATGCATGTTGCATGAATGTTTAGTGTGTAAGGGACGCCCGCAATCCCCTGAAGTAATGCGAAAGCGGTTCCTGGGGGGGGACGGTAGTGTGAATGTTTAATAAAATAGTGTGCGGAAAAGAAAACATTATCTTGAAAGCAGTGAGTTAAACAAAGATACCTACAGTTTGGTTACTAAACCCCAAGGAGCTGTGAAGGCCATCACTCAACGTCACTTGCCGTAGTTGGTAGTAAAATTTAAATTATCAATTACATGTGTAACCCCCACTATCTTTTTTTCTGCGGTAACTTTACTAACGCCACTAATTCCACCTGCAATGAACCGCTTACATAAAATCGCAAGGTTATATAAAAGCAACTGCTATATGGGTGTTACACAATGGTTTATGGAATGTAAACCATTTCTTCTGCATAACTGTACAGTATTTTATTATTTGATGTAACTTATTTGAATTTCTTCCTTCCAGTAATGTTTGAATAGTGGTTATCTCTAATTTAAATCTTCGGAAAAATTTAAATCATCCGAAAAATCAAAATGATTACAAGTCTGCGGTCTGAATCTAAAAAACTAAAAATGTTTCTTCAATTTGTAAAATTTATCTATTTATTAGTTACTACACCAGAAAAATAGTAGTAATTTTATAAATACTTTATTTACATTTACATCCGCTCGAAATGTTTCGTATTGTCTCGTACACACTCGTAGCTGCCATATCCTGCTGGTATAGTACTGTCGGCTGCTACCCCATAAGTTTAATCCTATGGAATAAGTAAACTAACCTCTGACGTACACTATCAGACGGTTGAAAGACAGAAAATACCGTAACAAGGAAGATAAATTTGACTGTTAGCTTGTCTAGAACTTTATCGGTACATTGAAAGACCGATAACTTATTTTACTATTTGTGACAGTAATTTAAACATTTTAAACATGTCTGACGGATTAAAGTCATCGATTTTTTTTAAATGTATTTAAATGTGGAAAATTAAATATTAAATTTGTTGTTAATATACTCGTATAATCAAAGTGCTACAAAAATTAACAAAGGATTGATTGAATTAATACTTACACATAGGCAACCCATTTTACTCCCCGCATAACCTGGTTTGTTTTAAATGTTTAAATGTACCTAAATGAGCATACCGCTAAGATCTAACACCTATCCAACAGAATAAGGCCACCACACTTGAAATATTATTGACGGCTGATTAACAACGGCTCTTAAAAATTAACTCCCACGCCAGACAAAGGATGTCTCATACAAAATTAATTTATTCTTGATTAAAGTACTTATTCCACATACTTTCGACGATTCTAGCGATTCATTTTAAGTCTCCTCTTTTTCTAAAAAATATAATTCAGCTTTGACACTTTTTCATGGAATTGGCTTTAGTAAAATACGAGTTTCTCTCAAGCTCAAGTCCGTGGGAAAGGAAAGGTATGTACTTAAATGCAGTTCCTTATTTTCGCGGAATTTCGGTGGCTAGATGTGCATACAATACATAATTGAAGGTCGTGTTCGTAGTTAAAATTCTAGAAAACGTTTACATTCCTAAAGATTTTGTGGTACTGACTATAAACTGCAGCTAAAATTAGAATGCCAAAATTTAAAGTCTGAAGGGAGTCAAAATTATTGGTCAAATTTGAAGTTTGTCGTGAATTAATAAAATTACGTTTGATTTTTATTATAAACCTAATTCTTCACTTTTTTATCAAAGCAGCTTTATCTTCAGGTTCTTCTATTAGACGATTGACTATTGCATTCGGATGTCTTTCCAGGGTGTCTAGGAAAATAAAAAATTTGGTTTCTCTCTTTTGTATTTCTGTTCACTAAATTTTGCAATAAATGACAATAAACCAGATTTTTTAGAGTAATGCTGTGTGAGAGCCCGTGGGAATAGGTCAAAATTATATTGAAATCTATTAAAAAACTGTCAAAATAATCATCTGACTGAATAATATGGAATGCAATCAAGGTTTCAGAATATGGGTTGATGCATAAAGGGCCCGAGCCATTTAAGAGAAAGTGCGTCGGCACGGCGGCGTGACTAACTGGTAAAACAAGTAGCTCCCTGCTCTCTATGATCATTGATGAACACTAAAAATTATTCGTCTGCGTATCGATACAATGCAGATTCTGAACAAAATTGTGCAAATTTTAGAGAATGAATGTGCTGAATTTTGTGCTAAATGTTGCACAGAATACAAAATTCTGCTTCATGTCATAGTAGCCTAACAGTGAAAAGCGGAGACTCCTGAGATATTACTGTTTCAGAGCAAATTTGGAGCAATTTCAGCTACTCGCTTAACTACCCAAAGATACGCCACTGCTTCATCCTTGTATAAAAGCATCCTTTTCCGTTCCAAGATCGCCATCAGCATACCGCGAAGGCTGCTTGCGGTTTTAACCAATTAGAAACACCTACCCCGATAATGACTTCCAACAAAACAACAATTAAAGCAAAAACACTAAAGTGTCCTAACTCTAATTAGTGGCCTTTTACACAGATAATTCAGATTACCTGAATGTACAAGATAATAACATCTGCGCACAAGCAATACTCCGGCGATCGCTATCGGAAGAAATTAAACTCGCACCATTAAGGATTAATCGTTGTTATTATTGTCGATTTATCGATATTGGCCGAGATCAATGCACCTTTAATTATTGTGTCACAATTATATGTGGTTCTTTAGATTTTATAACACCCCATTAGAAAATTTTTCACGTGCCTTTACGGCTGTAATGACCATTTCGAGAACGATGATTCCATAAAATCGACACCGTTATGCGGTAGTAAATGTTTACAGTCATTCAAGGAGTGGGTTCATTTCTCATTCGAGGACGAACTCTTGACATTCAATTGGAAAAACAATCGACTTGGTAATTACAAATTTAAATATGGAGGTGTCTGAGATCTTAAATAGGTTACCTGAATTGTAAGACATTCATTATGTCACAGACTAGTTCAGTCATTTTGGCTTTACCGCTTTATATTACAGCCGCTTTTGTGTTGTATATACCAAACAGAACCAAAATTACACGTAAGAACGCTTTCTATAAATAATGTTTCGTCATTTATTTATTTTTTAATAGGGAAATAAACCCTCCTTCTATCTACTTATTACTTTAATCGTGTTGTGCGTGCCCTTCAACCATTTCAGAAGCATCTAAGTGAACCTAAAAATCATCTAGCTCCTTATTTAATCATTGTCCAACAATTAAAAACTTATTGTATATTTATTCAAATAAATCATATAAGCATTTCCTGCAAACCCTTCAAGGATTATCAGCCGTTTGCTTTCACCGCAGCATTCTCTAACTGCCCTTGTGCTGTTGATTCCCTTTAGAGACATGAGATATTCATTAGCTCTAATGGCTATCATCAATTTAAACTGAAGAAGAAAATTCCCTATCTTCTAAATATATATCAAATCAACATATCCTCGAAAATCTACAAGTTCGGTAGTTTTCAATTTAAGGAAGAGTCCTATAGTTAACCCGCTTTTAGTTTTAACCGCCAATGTCTTTTGCAGAAAGCACACATGCATTAAACTGATAACAACAAAATTTATCTCTTTCTTGTTACAATTAGAACACTCTTTAGATGCAAACTTTAAATAAGAATAAACCGCATCCATCAAAATACTTCTTTTTTCTGATAGTGCGATATTTTAAACAAAAAATTTTTGCCCCTTTCAGATTTAACCCTATGGTGTGATCAGTGGTTCAATTCTGAAATAGCGGTCGCTTTTAAGTAAAAGCTGAAAATGCAGTGCTGTAACACGTCAAATAAAATTATCAATTCGGCTTTGCCAATTACGTGATCTAAATGTCTAAACTTTATCTGGTATTTCTTTGATTAGGATTTGATGTTCAACTGCCCCCCCCCCCTCCGTGTTTCTACACTCCGTAGAAGAAAAACATGTGGCATTAAAGAGTGTCGACGCCTTGTAAAGGGACGTGAACGAACCTAAATTAAACCTTAATTATAGTTGCGTTCTTAATCAGGTCCCAAAAATCTACAAATCTGTGTAACATTTAACATCCGATATTAAATTAAGTCGGATCCAATTTTAACTTACACTATGAAACGAGTCCAATTGATAGAAAATATTTTAACATATTATTTCAACCGCTCTATAAAAATAGTGTTTTAAATTGGATATAATAATTCAACCCTGTTGGTAATCTTTTTGATGATGTATAATAAATAATTAACACAAGCGTGTATTGGTAAAATATGTTTATATAACACAGCGAGTACCTACTATACAAGTTACTGCTGTGGAGTATCGAAGAGAACTGAATGCTGGTTGCACTGTTTGAACATTTGGGTTTTCGGGATCTACCTGTACAACCCTTTACATAAACTGGTAGGCAAATAAATGGTGAAATTCAACGGAAAGCTTAAAGATTACAAAATTACATTACTTAATCTTAAAAGGTTTTCCTTGTACATTTTGGAAGAACTATGTAGTAGGTATTTCCAGAAAATAATATATCTATTATAAACTAAATACAATAATTGAGCTCCCGCAACAATTATTATTTGGTACAAAATTTTTCTGATTGCCTTACATCAATCTTAAATTTTTACAATTGTGTGGGTTTGGAGTCAAGAAATTTGAGAATACTCGTCTAAGCGAATCCAGAAGCCGTATTTGTCCTTAAATAACTCTCAGAAAGTGTATGAAATCTGACCCAGAAGTGAAAAATTTGATTTAATAATTTGTAAGTTAGGGCACATCTTGAAAACAAGATTGTTAATGTTGTTGAGTTTTTTTTGTAACTTCTGGACTAGTAATCTATTTTCCAAAAAATGTGTGGTTTTTACCACAGATATAGAGGACCTACAACTTAACATTGGCACTAGGCAGAATACCGTGTTGGTTTACCATTACATTGCGAGGTTAAACGGCCGTTAAAACCTCAGACCTTTAGCGTAGAATTTAAAGTGGAAACAAAATTAATTATTATATTTTATATGGGTTTATTACCAATTTTATAATTTTTCGTAGTGATTGAAAAACAGAACCATATTTCTTTTTAAAAATGTTCTTAACGTAGTCACCTCCAAAATTTCGTTGTCACTTCCGATTTTGGAGGTGACAACGTATCGCCATAGTTGTTAAGTTTTCTGATACTAGATGTGCTCAGGAGTCCATTCCCGAAAATTTGCCTGGAGGCGATTTTGACCCCCGGTATCTACAAAACGGTCTTTTAGTTCGAGCATATACCGCTGGCGCTGGCGTCGCTTATGAATTTGGTACGCCCAATACAAAGTCACATCCGGTATGCAGACTGCCTCTTGTCACCTCCAAAATGACGGCAACATCGCCTTCGTTCTATGGTGTAATATTACGTTAGAACAGGGGACTCGCAGATTGGAGAAATCATTAAATCTTCGAGTGGACAGCGGCAAATTTGAAATGCTTAGTCGTTGACGGAACATTTTAGATCCGTTTTATGTACAGAAGCCAATAAATTTAAATAATCCGATTAAACTGGATTTATAAAAATGAG
>JABXWE010029842.1:0-10711 GCA_014611495.1 Limonius californicus
TGTTAGACCTCGAGTACGCGCGTTGGCGTGATTCCAATGTTAGAATTTTGATTTGTAAGTAAGACCTAACCTAACTTTTATAAATTGTTAACATTGGTTCTTGGAATTCCAGAATCCTGATGAAGAAATAAATTATTTCGAAAGCTTGATTAAAAATCGAATAGTTTCTATTCTTTTTGCCCCTTGGCCATTAACCCAACATTTGTGTATACCTAACAAGTATTTTGGTCAATACTTCCCCACTGGTTCAAATCCTGTATAGAGACTATTACGAAAAGTAGAGGAACGTTAAAACGACGCGTTACGCTTACTTTTTCCACTAAATCAATACCTATGGTACGGGACAACCGAAAAAATAGTAAAGATTCTTACCTGGCGCTTAATGGTTTAAAATCGTAGACGTACGGGTTCCTATTTCCAGTCCGTGCCTCCGCCACTGCTGCAGCCCTCGCCAAAATGCCCGAGAGCGTCAAACTGTAAACAAGTAGTAATTTTAACAATTTAAAGGGCAAAATCACATTCTGGATATTTTATAGTTTTCATTACATTGTTCCCGTTTCTTTTACAACATACATTTCCCTGCTGAAAGTCCGATGAAAAAATACATCGCATCTGCAGCGTAATAACCCGTATTTCTATTAAAATTACATTTTTACCGTTGCAAAAGTTCGTTTCTGGTATTTTATCATCATTTCTGAGCGAAAACAATGTAATATTATTACATTTTTATTACTTTTTAGGCTATCAGATTGAAATACCGATTCGAATACGTTACGTAGGCATCCGTTACTATTTCCATGTGAAAAATAAACGAATTCACAACAAAGCTAAAAATCCTTTGAACGCGGCCCGAATTAAACATGGATTTCGTTCTACATCAGTTGCGGGAAAAAGATTAAATTTCGGGTTCCGGATCTAGTAGCGACAATTTCGGCGAAAACAGAAACTCTAAAACATGGTAAAAATATAAATCAGTAAAAGTCAACACGTCTTTATAACATTCAACATTGTGGTCCACCATAAAAAGCTAAACTGCTCGCGCTAATGGCAAGTGTAGCTGCGTTCTTTATAACTCACCATAAATTTCATAGTGTAATATTGCAAGAGAACGGGGGTGCCATTTGTTTTTGCTTCGGTGTTTGCGATTTATAAAACTGGCCGAGTGATGTATATTTTAATTTTAAAACTAATGGGCTTTTCCTTCAATGTAAATAAAAAATTTAAGCTTCGCTGCTGCGAAATCCGCCAAATTATAAACGTAAAGCGCTCCGTCCTTCTTTTATTGTGGCGGAAAGCGAGCCAGAAGCGAAGAATAAGAAGATTGCGAGGCTGGAAGAAACAAAAGGCGAGAGCACCCGGCCCAAGCTTAAATTTGAAAAATATACAATATTTTAATGCAATTAAAACATACTTTCTCCCCGAAGTTAATTCAGCACTTCGCTGGAAAAGTATTTTGTGTAAGTTTAAAATATAAATGTAAAAACTGACTTTAAATTGCTTTATATATTTTAATGAAACTTGGATTTCCCCTCCGGGTTATACTTAAAATTCTTTTAATTTAAATCCGTAATCTCGAGATCTAGGAGAAAATGAAATGAAGAAGAAAAGTATTTGAATTTAAAGTGTTCATAACAATACATTGGAAATTTTTTCATTTCTTTTTTGTTCTCATTGATGTAAATTACAAAGGAAATTATATGAAAAATTCTTTCCTCGAATCAAAGTTTTATTCAGCTTTAGAGAAAAGGCACTGTGGCATGCTGAATGCTTTCAATTTAATACCAACACACCTTTAAGCGTTCGTAAAACTGGATGCACACATTAGAAGATCTACGCTCGGCTATGCAACTCACAATAAAACTAACCCGAGTAAGCTACTGTCGTAAACAACTCCGGAACTTTGAAGCTTTTCCCTACATATGTGTCAAATACATGTTATTATGCCACCAGGATTTAGCTACCCACTTAAACAAAACACAAACAGGCTATAACGAAGCAAACGAGACAGTTCATTATTAATCCGACGACATGTAGTTGCATTTCTATTTGTACTCGATTTACATTCATAAAACACACCTACATTTTCAAGGTCATTTAGATACACACGTGCTACCATTATACACCTTCCGGCAATCTGTGTGGTGGTGGTCTGGTTTTAATATCGAATCTTCTATGATCTTTCAAGGTCGCAATTCCTGTATGCATAAGCAGGATTAAAATGTAAATAGTGTCCTAGTGTATTTCATTAAAAAAAATAAATTTTATAACTCCTATAGTACTTGATGTGTGTGCTGATTTTAATTTTAGTCGATTTCCACTCATAAAACGCACAGTAGAATCTGGTCATGTAGAATGTAGATATATATGTGCTACACTTATATAAGTTCCGGAAACCTATATAGTGGTGGTCCGGTTTTAATATCTAATCTTCGATTATCTTTCAAGGTCACAACTCATGTACGCACAAGCAGGATTAAACTTAAATAAAGTTCTTGTACATTTCATTAAAAAAATGTATAACTCCTACAGTACTTGATATGTGTGCTGATTTTAATTTTAGTTGATTTCCACTCATAAACTACATACATACATACATACATTCAAGATCATGTAGATGTTACCGGCTACTTTTATATAAATTCCGGAAATCTATATAGTGGTGGTCTAGTTTTAATATCTAATCTTCGATTATCTTTCAAGGTCATAACTCCTGCACGCATAAGCATAAAATACATATTAAAATCTTGAAGGTCAAGAAGGTGTAAAACAGTAAAACATCAGTGTATATATATATATATATATATATATATATATATGAAGCTTTCACAGGCCTTAGAGGCCCATCGCATTTGGTGTGAGACAAGGCTAAGTTAGTTTGTGCAATGCACAACACGGCCCGACTCTGCGGGTTACCGTGTTGGTGCGAAACCATGCTTGGCTTGCCTGTTGTGTGTGGATGTTTTTGTTTATGGTCTTGATACTCCTCTAATGCGACCGTAATTCTAGGAGTGCCATTAATTTGATCCCCAATGGCAAATGGAGACCAGGACCCAGTACCGACCACCCAGGGAATTAGAAACGTTTCCGACCTTGGGAAGATTCGAACCGGGAAGCGTTTGGGCTATTACATCCAAAGCTTGGCTCTCTACCACTGAGCCATCCCCGCTCTTCCGTGTGTATATATATATATATATATATAAACCTCAAAAGAAAATGTGGGAAACAATGCAAACGGGAAACATACCGACAACATACATAAATGCTGTAAGCACTTTATATATCGACATGAAATGCAAAATAGACAGGGGCAAAGATATCACAACAGTCCTTTGCCGTCACAAAAGGTTTGAGACAAGGGCGCTGTTTGGCACCGACATACTTTAAGATATATAAAAAGCAAATTGGAAACGGTACTGCAGAAATATGGGAATAGAAGTGGATGATGATTTCATCGACACTGCATTACGCAGATGACCAGGTTATACGCGCAGAAGATGACATTGACATAAGTTATATGTTAAAAAAGTTAAAGCAAGAATACGCCAAATGGGGGCTTCAGTTCAACATCGACAAGACACACTATATGGTAGTAGGCGGTAAAGGTGAAGATTTGGTTTTTGGAGATAGCACAAAAAAAACGTGGAAAAGTATACATACCTAGGCACAAAATTTACAAACTTACGGGAAAGCCAAGCTGAAATAAAGAGGAGAATAAACTTAACAAAGACGGCGGTTAGACAACTACACCCAATAATATGGGGTAACAATTTATCAATAAAAACCATAAACAAATATACAATACAATTATCCAAAGTATAGCGACGTATAATGCAGAGGTATGGGAAGTTACATATGCGTTGTCTACGAAGTTTATATTGTTATCTCATATAGCCTTGTTGTATTTTCTAACCTTCAATAATCCTTCAAGGTCGCAGCTCATGTATAAACAGCTTTAAAATACTTAGTGGGTTTTAGAAAAAGAATAAGCATTACTATCGTGCTTGTTTTTATTCGAATTTCAATTGTCAGTCAATAACCAATACTAAAATACATACCGCCATCTTGAAGACTTTGTAAGTCCATGTCCAATGAAATGTATATTGTTACTTTATATGCCCTTGTTTTAATATCTAACCTTTGACCATCTCTAAAGGTCATAACTAATATATAAGAAAAATTGAAATTTTTAAATATTGTAAAATTCGGTAAAAGTTTTGTTTTAAGTTTTTATTCTATTTGCTACCAATATTCAAATTGGTTTTGTAAAATTCTCTAAAAATTTTAAACGAACAGAAGCAATTTCTTTTAACATCTGACGTCATAGTTTCTAGAGATTAAAAATTGGATATACGTATGTTCTTAAAAAATATACTTTAAGTAGTGTTATAGATTAAGAACGTTTCTTTTTAGTTGTACGCCCCCGATTTCCATTCATAAAATAGACTCCCTTTCAAGGTTATGCAAATGTAGCCTATTATATAAATTGGAACCAAAAAAATCATGTTCTTTCTGCTCGCTAAAAGTAAACTAGCGTAGCTCTGACGTTTTCAGACCTCACTTTGGTGGATTTTCAAAATAAAAATTCATAGATAAGAAGAGTTGATCATTTCTCAAGGTCAAATCTCAAATATCGTGAATAACAGAGGCTAACATTCAAAATGCAAGCATCGATAGAAACGACATATTAATAAATCTTGGAGTTTTTAGTTTGTATATATATTTTAAGAAATACTGGCGTTTCATTCACAAATTACGTAGATACATTTTCAAGGTCATAGAGATGGCAAAATGTTATCGTCTTTGTGTCAATTGACAAAAACTGAATTGGCAGGTCATTAAAGTGGTCATCTCTACATAAGTTTGAACTAAATGTCATCGTCTTTGTAGTAGTCTGCATTTTATTTTTATTTTAATACTTGGCCTTCGATAGATTCTCAAAAGAGGAGTTACAGTTTGATAACATGTGTTACTATAAAATTAGTTTTCACTCTACCAACATTGCTTGTTTCCTGATCAACTTTCTATGTGTATTCGATTTCATGAAAAAACTGCCAAGTCTCATAAACCACTAAATTAAATTAAAAAAATAAATCTATGGCAAATTAAAGTTAAATATTATGTATATGCCGCAGAAACTTATAACAAACAAACTGATTAAAAGCTTTTTCATTATATTATGACCTACTTTTTGTGTCGCCTGTACACATGAAATAGCTTCAAACGAAAAATCTTTCTCGTCAACTCTGAATTTTATAACATAACAATAAACTTACGGGGTGACAGAAATAAAAATCAAGAAATCTTTCTAAAAGAGGGCTGTGTTTATATATAAAATATAAGGAAATTTTACTTGTAATAGTTTATTAGGAGAGAAATCTTCAAAAAAATATCATCCGGCTCGAAGGACCAACTCTTTTCTTTCAACTATGAATGTGAACACATACTTATGATTTAGTGGGTAGTATTTGTTTACACTGCAATAAATCAACAAGGAACATTTTAAATAGGTAATAAAAAAACATTATTTCACTGGATTGCCACTCAAATAAAAATTGATACAGTTTCACGGTCATGTAGGTGGTTAATTGTATACAAGGTTGAAATAAAAAATTAACGGTTTCATATCAGTCCGCTAAACCTATATTATGACATCTACATCACTTGACCTTGGAGCACAACTCAAGGTCACAACTCGAGTCTTCTATAAACAAAGGGTTAAATTTTAAAAATAATTTCAGCATATAATAAATGGAAATAGAATTGCTATTCTGCTTTTGAGTATGTATTATACAAATGTATGTATGTTTTTTGCAGACGATTTCCATTCGCAAAAACATCTACCGAAAATCATGGTATAACAATCTATGCATGCGTAATTGCTTCTTGCAGCTGAACTTTCACGTTTTGCACAGTTCAAGATTCAAATCAATGTATAAACATGGTCTAAAATATAATATTCAACAAAACACCGCTTCACAAATTTTATTTTATTATCAATCACCTAATTTCGTTGAAATTCTTCTTGTTTTTATGTCTCAGTGGTATTCAAAAGTGGGTCAATTTTGGTAAAACCGCAAATTCGAGGTAACGAATTCGGTGTGGGTATCAAATCCATAGTTCTTCCTCGATTTGAGTTAGACTAATTTTCATTATATAATATAATACGAGGCTTGTTCAACTGAAGCCCAACTTTGATCAACTTAGCCTTGAAAACAAATGCAATAATTCAAATGACGTTTGTTAATGTTAGTAGTGTTTGTAAGCAACACATTAATAAGTTTCTGGCGTTTGTTGCTGAAAATCCGTCCAAGTTTGATCAGCGTGCGGACCTACAATTTTTATGCGCTGAGGGTGTACAACAATTACAGGTTCATACGCGATTGCAAGCAGTGTACGGAAATACATGTATTGGGTACCCAACTGTGAAGGAATGGTGCCGAAAATTTTAGAATGAAAAAGAGGGGACTATGGATGAGCCGCGACCAGGTGCACGGTATACTGCATTAACAGAAAATAATATGGCATGTGTGGAAGACCTTATTAGAGAAAATCGTCGAATTTAAATAAGAGTAATTTCAGGAATTTTTGGTGCCAGTGTAGGATCTGTCCATAGTATTGTTCGTATTCTGGATTACAGAAAAGTTTGTTCGCAATGGATTCGTCGTCTCTTGTCTAATGTTTACGAATGGGCTTATCTCTGCTACACTACACAGACTATAGGAAAAATGGTGATCACTTTCTTCTGTCAATAGTTGCTGGTGACGAAACTTGGTGCCTTTACTACGAGCCATCCAGTAAGTTATCGTCGATGCAGTGGAAACATTCAACTTCACCACCACCGAAGAAGTTTAAAGCATAACCTTCTGCAGGCAAGGTGATGTTAACATTTTTTTTCGACCATTATGGACCCTTGTTGATACGAGTTTTAGAAACCTGTCATAAATGTCAATGCAAATCTGTAAAATGAAACTTTGAACAAGCTTCATCAAGCAATAAGACGGTAACGTCCAGGAAAACTTACGCGTGGGGTCATTTTGCTGCACGACAATGCTAGGCCTCATGTTGCTAATGTGATAAAATAAAATCTTCAACGAAAGAAATGGAGGGTTTTAGAGCATCCACCCTATAGCCCGGATCTATCGCCTTGCGATTTCCATATTTTTGGACAGATGAAAAAGGCGTTAAAAGGTCGGCATTTTGAGTATGACGCAAAAGTACATATAGCTGTGGAAGACTTCTTCAATCAGCAGCCAGAAGAATTCTATGAGCAGTGTATACGTCAGTTAGTAAAATAGTGGGATAGGTGCCTTAACTGTGACGGTAATTATTTGTAATTAAATTGTTGAATTTTTTTATAACACAAAGATGGGTTTCAATTGAACACACCTCGTACATAACAATACAAGGCGTTGAAACGGAGAAGTTTTACCATATGGTTTGCGAATGCCAGCCGGGACCAACGGCCTAAGGTGCAATTAGAAAACTATTGCTTTTGTATCCAAAATATACAGATTTACACTGCAATTTTTTAATTTGTACCTTACCGTGAAGATCCAAGTAACAATTAACACCCTGTGGGAATAGAAATTTATATTTTTAGATAAAATTTAACGCTTCCATTATTGTATACCCTTTTGAATTTCACTGGCAAAAACACGCTCTGCGACTTACTGTTTTTAATTATTTATTAATATCAACTAACCTTGACAAGGTCAAAACTAATTTTTGTGCCTAAATGAAGTTCAAAATTGGCATGATATCATCAAGTAAATATTTTCTATACGCCATAAAACTTCATTGACTCGTCAGTTATTGATTAACGATATATACCATTGCTTTTTAAATATTTTGCTGTAAAGACGATTTTTAATTACACTCGATTTCCTCTTGTACCTACGAAATATCTTGCCATGTCCGAATTTAAATCTTCAGTACAAAAGAACCCTTCGTTCTCCACGGTTGCCTATTAATTTTTTGCTCTTTATATATCGAGCGTTTATTCTAGAGCACTTGTTACAATTATTTCATCAGCCCCACAAGTTTAATTAAACACATTAAAATGCACGGTCGTAATATGTTTAAGGTTTACATTGAGTAAACGCCCCGCGCAAGAACCAAGTGTAACTTCAACAAAGCATATGTGATGACCTCTTAATAATTTATAATTAACAAAACACAGTGGCCAGATGACGGTTGTTGTACACGAATGTAAATTATAGTACCACAACGGACAACAAACGAATAGGTGCCTCGTAGAGGTACATACGCATACGAAATTGTTCCGGTTTGTAAATATGGAATTAATGTTTCATATTTTGAGGAGTCGATTGGTTGGACTTGCCCGAACTTTCCTTATGGGTTTGTGGGACGATGTTTCGGGTTCTAATTCGAAATCTCACGTTGGCAACAACAATGGGAGCATAAGGAAAGGTACAGTGATGAAGTAAGATGGGATATTTGAAATACACGATGCGTTTCCGCAAGGATCTCTATCTGTTTATGACCAAACTTAATATTAGTAGTTCATTTAACTGCGTATTTCGAGACGGCAAGAAAATTAATGAGAACTTGCTAGTAATTTATGCCACGTAATAAATACATTTGCGAAACTGTTATTGTACATGGTTTTATTTCTCGAAAACACAATAGCCACTTTACATTTTACAACATTTACAGAAATATATCAAACCAGAGATGAATTTACATAGAAAGGGCATTTAAATTGAAAATTAGAATAGTAATAAAGTAATAAAATAGCTTTTAAAGTTACAGCACATCTACAAATGTTAAAGTAACGTGATTTACATATTTACATGTTTTAGTATATGAAATGTCGTCCACACATGAGTAGCGAAGTGTGAAAGTACTAAACGAACATGTTCATAAAACCGATGGTAAACTGCATTACGGTCGCATCTACGAACTACATGCGCTACGTGCAAATAGTTTGTTTAACGTTATTAACTCGGTGTTTAAACAAATAATAATAAAAAAATATTAATTCCGTACGAGTGTACGTATTCAAAATAATCTGAAATAAATGTGCCAGAACACGGTATTATTTTCGTATACAAAGCTTAAAATTAATTTGCATGTAAGTGCTTGAAACGGCCTGGAAAATATCAATCTTCACTAATTTATTTTTTAGCATTTCGTTTCCAACCCTAAAAACAATTAGTAAATCGAAAATATTGCAAATTGCTTTATGCTTTATTTTACACAAGCCAAACTATATTTTAAAATTCAAAGTTTTAACATGTAATAATTTGCAAATAACCTGCAAAAACTTAAACTTTCGTTAGTGTTTATTACCAGATCACCTAAAATTGCAAGTTGCATCTTACCATTGATTAGCGAATCAACATCTATTTTGCAAATGAACTATACCATTCGAATATCTGCGCAAAGCTAAAAATTGATAAACATTCAACAGTACCCGAATAAATTAACAAAACATCAAAATTTACTAAGTTTCTAAAAACCAATTAGCACTTACAATTACAGGTCCAATCCTAACATCGTTTTGTGAATTTGCATCTATTTTGAAAATACATTTTACCGTCCGAATATCTGCGCAAAGCTAAAAATTGATAAACATTCAGCAGTACCCGAACAGAACAACAAAACATGAAAATTTACTAAGTTTCTAAAAACCCATTATCACTTACAATTACAGGTCCAATCCTAACATCGTTTGACGAATTTGTATCAATTTTGAAAATACATTTTGCCGTCCGAATATCTGGGCAAAGCTAAAAATTGATAAACATTCAGCAGTACCCGACAGATCAACAAAACACGAAAATTTACTAATTTTCGTAACACCAATTAGCACTTAAAATTGCAGGTTCAATCCTGACATCGATTGGTGAATAACATCCATTTTGCAAATAAACTTTACCGTTCGAATATCTGCGCAAAGCTAAAAATTGATAAACATTCAGCAGTACCCGAACAGAACAACAAAACATGAAAATTTACTAAGTTTCTAAAAACCAATTAGCACTTACAATTACAGGTCCAATCCTAACATCGTTTTGTGAATTTGCATCTATTTTGAAAATACATTTTACCGTCCGAATATCTGCGCAAAGCTAAAAATTGATAAACATTCAGCAGTACCCGAACAGAACAACAAAACATGAAAATTTACTAAGTTTCTAAAAACCCATTATCACTTACAATTACAGGTCCAATCCTAACATCGTTTGACGAATTTGTATCAATTTTGAAAATACATTTTGCCGTCCGAATATCTGGGCAAAGCTAAAAATTGATAAACATTCAGCAGTACCCGACAGATCAACAAAACACGAAAATTTACTAATTTTCGTAACACCAATTAGCACTTAAAATTGCAGGTTCAATCCTGACATCGATTGGTGAATAACATCCATTTTGCAAATAAACTTTACCGTTCGAATATCTGCGCAAAGCTAAAAATTGATAAACATTCAGCAGTACCCGAACAGAACAACAAAACATGAAAATTTACTAAGTTTCTAAAAACCAATTAGCACTTACAATTACAGGTCCAATCCTAACATCGTTTTGTGAATTTGCATCTATTTTGAAAATACATTTTACCGTCCGAATATCTGCGCAAAGCTAAAAATTGATAAACATTCAGCAGTACCCGAACAGAACAACAAAACATGAAAATTTACTAAGTTTCTAAAAACCCATTATCACTTACAATTACAGGTCCAAT
>JABXWE010029843.1:0-13064 GCA_014611495.1 Limonius californicus
TTATCGATAATAGATCAATAACTTATCGCCTTAACACCTCAAATACATAAGCCGTTTCAAAGAAATATAATGTTTAAACAAACAACAAATAGGAATTAGTATTTATCAAAGGCTTTGTTTAAGGGTTCTTATAATTTAAGATATTTTAACGAAAGAAACTTAAAGACTGGTATTTAGAATGATGTATAAGATTGGATTAGAATAGAATACATCATTTTAAAAAATACAAGAAAACTTTTAAGCCTGTCTAAAAGATTACTAACTTAAGTAAAATGTTCAAAACAGAGTTATTAAGAAAAAACCGTTTTTGAATGGCAATTTACAAAAAAATTAGCAGAAACAAAAGTACATTACTATTTTTCAAGCATTATATAGTTTGTAAGTTTGATACATTTTGATATTTGAAAACAACGAAAATTTATTATATATATATATATAATCGAATTCCCTTTTACCAAATTGGTGTAGGGATATGTTATACTAAAACTGTATTAAGTTGCCAGTAACGCGCACTACTTTATTTCCATTTAGACACTGTAAGACGGTACTCACTCACTACCCTTTATTATTCACTATACACGAATTTACGCCACACTTTTTTGTCTGTTGCCGCTTCCTTTGCTTCCTGCCACGTTTTGCCTTTTGTCGTTAGTATTTTACCCAATACCTTGTCCCATGTCTCCTGCGGTCTCCCTCTACTTCTTTTACCGATAGTCTTGGCCTCCCATATTTGTTTTACAGCCCGGTTTGCGTTCATTCTCTGTAGATGCCCCCACCAACTCAGTTGTCGTTGTTCTATATATTCGGTCACTGGCCTTACTTCTAGTTCTTCTCTGATTTCCGCACTTCTAACTCGGTCTCTCAGCGTGACTCCTTTTACTCTTCTCAAATATTTCATTTCGACTGCTTCTACCTTACATTTCATTCTGTTCGACATTACCCACGACTCAGATCCATATGTTAGTATAGGTCTGAAGATTGTTTTGTACACACTTAATTTTGTTGTTTGGGCCACTTCTCGTTTGCTGATAAATGATCTGTTCATGGCATAGTACAATTTGTTGGTTTTTTCTATCCTCTCTGATATGTCTGTTTCTTGCTTGCCGTTTTCATCGATTGTCACTCCTAGGTAATTAAACTTTTGTGTTTGCTCAATGCGCCTTCCGTTTAATGTTATCTCTGTTGTTTGCGGTACTTTGGCTACCACCAGTATATTTGTTTTTTCGGCGTTTATTTCCATTTCATATTCTGTTAGTATTCGGTTCCATACATTCAAATTCTTTTGTAGGTCCTCTTCACTGCCCGCTATAATTACTACATCATCTGCAAAAGCGCATTCTGTGATGTTAACGTGCTGTAAATTTCTATACCCTATATGCAGTTTCTTACATTCTTGTTGGCATTTCCTTATTATTTCATCCATGAACATTACGAATAATACTGGACTCATTACGCCCCCTTGTCTCAGCCCTTCCCTTGTTATGAATTCTTCAGATCTGCTGTTGTTACTGATAATATAGTTTCTAGTACGCTTGTATAGGCTTTTTATCACTCTGGTCAGTTTTGGGTTCACCCCTCTGTTATTTAAACTTTTCCATACTATCTTCCTTGGTACTTTGTCGAACGCCTTTTTTAGGTCTATAAACGCCAAGAAGGTCTTTTTGTTATGCTGCAATCTCTTGTTAAGTATCTCTTTTATACTGAATATATGGTCTTGGACACTTCTTCCTTTGCGGAAACCACTCTGTGATTCTGCCAGTGTCGGTTCTATTACTCTTCGTAGTTTTGTCTCTATTATTTGCTCATATATTTTAAGTGGGATACTTAGCAGCGTTATGCCTCTGTAGTTACTACACTGTTGATTATCCCCCTTTTTGTAAATTGGCACTATTTGTCCAACTTCCCAATCTCTTGGGATTCTTTCCTCTTTCCATGCTTTATTATAAATTGATAGTAGTAGTTTCTTGCCTTCTTCTCCCATTTTCTTAATCATTTCCGGCGTTATCTTGTCATGCCCTGGTGCTTTCCCATTCTTAATCTTCTTTATGGCTGTTTCCAATTCTTCCTCAGTTATCTTTTCCTCATCCTCTTCTTCTTGGTCTTCTCTTTTACTTTGGTTTACTTCTTCTTCTGTATCTGTAGCATCATCTCCCGACTCCGCTTCAAGTAGCTCTTCAAAGTACTCCTTCCATCTGTCCATTGTGTCGATGTTATTTTTTGTTAGGTCCCCTTGTTTGGTTCTTATTTTTGTGACTCGGGTTGCTTCCCCTTTTCTTAGGGTTTTCAGTACTTTGTAGAATAACTTTTGATTTTGCCTGCTGTCTACTTCCATTTTCTCTCCGAATTCTATCCATGCTTTGTTCTTAGCTTCTAATACCGCATTCTTTACTTTTATTCTTTGTTCTTTATACTTATTATAATTGTGTTCCGATTTACTTGCTAGATAGTCTCTCCATCGTTTCTTTTTTAGTTTTATTTCCATTTTTAGTTCATTATTCCACCACCTCGTTCTTTTTTGTTGGTCGTTTATTTTAGTATTCATTCCACATGACATTCTGGCTGCTTGTGTTATAATTTCTTTCAGCCTTTGCCATTCTTGATCTACTAGCATTTGTTTTAAGTTTGCTCTCTCGTTATGTATTAGGTCGCTTATTATCTGTTCGTATTGTTCTGCCACTTCTTTCTCTTGAAGTTTATAGGTTCTTATTGTTTCTTGTTTCCCATTTTGTTTTCCTTGTTCTTTATCTATATCTTTATCCCTTGCCCTTCTTATTTTTGCTTCGACCAAGAAATGGTCGCTGTATATTTCTGCCCCTCTTCTAACTCGCACATCTGTAATAAGCTTTTTATTGTGTTTTTCTACTAACACGTAATCTATAATAGATCTTTCTCCTGTGTTCGGCGCTTGCCTGGTAAATTTGTGTATTCCTTTGTGTTCAAAGAAGGTGTTAGCTACTATTAAGTTGTGTCTTGTGCAAAAATCTATTAGTCTGTCGCCATTGTTATTTCTTTTGTTCTCTCCATATTTCCCTATTGCACTTCCGGGATCGTTTCTTTTGACTCCTACTCTTCCGTTGAAGTCACCCGCAATTAATAGTTCCCCTTTGCTACTTTCTGCAACTCTTCCTAAGTCGTCCCAGAATGTATCTTTTATTTCTTTTATGTCGTCGTCGTTAGGTCCATAGACTCCCACTATTGTAACTTTGTCATCTTTCGTGAACATAATGTCGAATGTTATTATTCTTTCTGTCCATCCTTTCCAATTCGTGATTTTATTTACCAGCTCTTTCTTCATGATGCATCCTACTCCTGCTGCTGCCCGGACATTTTCTGGCACTCCGCTATAAAATAGTACGTTTCCGTCCTTCAACTCTATCTCACCTTTCCCTTTCTTCTTAGTCTCTGGTAGCACTAATACGTCTAAATTCGCCTGTTTAAATTCATAATTCACCTCTTCTTCTTTCCCTCTTATGCTTCTTGGATTCCATGTTCCCAATTTCCAAATATCCATGTTGTATTTATATTTCCCATTTTGCATGTCCTTGTCCATTGCCAGTATCATCGCCTTAGTGTTGACCAGGTGCTCGTCTAGTTTTTTGTGGGTTCTTTCTTCTTCAATCCTCCCGTCTCCACGCACCATGTATATTTTACTTTGTTTATTTCTAATTCCCGGTAGCTTATCTTTGTCGTGTTTCCTTTCCCTCTTTCTTCTTTTGCGATTTTGCGTATTTCGCTTTGCACTTTTTGTTCTTCCAGTGTCAGGTCGCTATCAATGTAGATTTTCTTTTCTCCCAGTTTATATTTGTGTTTCAGAACTGTCAGTTTTTCCTCGAAGTTCTTTAGTTTGACCACCGTTACCTTATTGTATAGTCTTATTATGATGTATATAATTCGTCCAGATATAGAGTGATATTTTATTACTGCATGCTTGATGTTCCTGTTTACCATAAAGCCCACGCCTCCAATATGATCATTTACATCCGAGTTCTTCTGGTATAATATATGACCTGATTTCAAGGTTGTGTTTTTCTCTCCCGGCAAACGTATTTCAGACAAGCCAATGATATCCCATTTAATGTGCTGTAGTTCACGTTCGAGTTCCTCTAGGTGTTCTTCTGTTCTCATCGTTCTTATGTTGTAAGTTGCAATAAAGAGACGTTTAGTTGAGCCCTTATGTCTTTGAATAAAATGTTTGCCTCCCCTAGAATCCGTGAGACCGACTGATTTATCAGTGTGAGATTCTGAGATTGTAACTCGTTTGGTTTGGTTTAAATGTTTTGGCAATTAAAACGCCACGCTTTCCAAGCGTGTTGGCAAGTATTTTGCAGCCGCATATTTTGGGAACAGACGCTGTTGTAGACGCTCACTCTAAGACAGACGCTACGTAACCTGTTGGTCCGCGGGAGGTATTTTATTTCCCTCCTACCTCCAATATCTAGAAGGCGTTTCCCTATCTGCCACCTGGAGACGCGCTCTCTAGGGGTTACAGTTTCCCCCGAAGGAAAATATTTAAATAAATATATTTATTTGTTTATTTTTTAAATATGTTGTATAGCGGCGAGATAAGCCTTGTCTGTGTTACATTCGAAGACATAAATACAAGGTGAGGCCGTTATGTAACATAACAACTACGACATGCCTTGTAGCACTCACAACCAACCCTAACTTGAAAACTTTTTGATCGCTCGTTATAATTATTAAGATGCCGATTCGGTTCAAATATCTTCCATCATTTGATATTAATTTTATAAATCTGTTTAATGAGCAATATTTAAAATTTGTAGTCAAAGCCTGAGCTTTCGCCATTATTACTAAATTTACTGTTATGCACAGAAGCAAAAAATAATACATTTCATTATTTACTGCAAAACGTTACCATAATTAAAATGTAGACTACGCCATCTAGAAAATATGAACATTTATAAGTCGGCAAAGACATATGTGGACATATTTAAAGACGTAGAGGCAATGTTGAGATGATAGAAAGTGTAAACAATTAAGCATTGATTAGCTAACTAAACAATAACTTTATTCAATGCAAAATGTCACATGATTTTATACAAATACCAAGTAATATTTTTGTATGTACTGTATTGCGCGTGCACTACATTTATCGGCTTGCCTTGTTTGGGATTGATATGCTTTTGTTATTGTTTACTAAGTTACCGTTTTTACATTCAATAAACAAACACGTTCTCCCAAAAGCTCGTATCAATTTTAATATAAGAATCGGGTATCATATCAGATCCTTATAGTACACATATATAGAACGGAAAAATCTTCACTGTATCACGTCTCTTCCCCTTGAGCGTCACCTTCAACTTCAACAGGATTTTTAGCTGTCAAAGTAAAATAATTGTGTATTCGTGCTTTAAGATATTTAAGGTAATCGTTTTCCCAAGAAGTATATCAGTACGTATCAGTATGGCTTGCACATGTTTGTCATAAAGAATAGCAATAATACTTAATATGTAGATAAATGTGCATGCAGAATAATTAAGAATTAGCTATGAAAATAAGTAGTCGTACGCCCTTCTGTAAATAAATTAATCATAATTACCGCTATATTTGAATTTGGTACTCTTATTTAGAAATAATGTAAATACATAGGTCCATTATTTTGATATTTGCGATATATTCAACGGTACATTCTATGACCCATACTGAGTTAACGAACAACGCATGTAGTGCTGCATTATAAAATTATACAATGTAAACAATGTAGGCAAATGTGTAAAATAATGTAACGTAATGAATTGATAGCCTAAGTTTAAATGAGAGTAGTTGCAAACTTTTACTGATAATGTACTGGTGCTTTTCTGCTAAAGGATGCTTGAATGAAAGCAAAATGGATATTCAGGAAACCTTAATTTTGAACTGGTAACAACCAAAGTGTGTTGTGCGTGTGTTGTTTGTGGAAATAATATAAACAATGCGGCTACTCATAGGTGCTAAAGTCTCATACATTACAGACTACTAGCGTATTCCTGTGTTTTGGCATAACGTAATTGCTTTGATTTTACATATCAAGAAGTTTAAACGTAAACAGTGTTTCTAAACAACAAAAAACTGTTTCCTATTTTTTAAATGATTATGTTTACTCTAGTTTTGAAACACTTGCTTATAGGATTATAAAGAATATTTTTGAAAAACTTTGTTTAACTGTTTATATTGCATGGAAGTTCAACTCCTACAACGTGAAGTATCTCATTTTGCACGATATTTAAGTTTTTCTGAAGAATTTTTATTGGAACCCTTATATGATGTTTAGTCTTGTTGGTTTAGCACATCCCCATAATTGAGGACAGTCTATACAGCGCGTTTTAAGAGCGCTACGGCCCTTCAAGGGTACACAAAAAATGTAGTTTTCCTTTCACCACAACTATTACGAAAATTCAATTTTAATGAAATTTTGTCCACTCATGTTAAATCTTACGTAAAATTGGTGTTAGATTAAAATTGCCTTAATATTGATAAGGGTTAGTCTTGGTGGGGGTGGTTTTCATGATAACCTTTTTATATTCAATGGTTTTGAAATGTTAGTACAATATTCAAAAAGACTGGACAGCTTTAGGCTCTTGTTTCAAATCGATACATCTAATCGCCTTACAGATATTTGAAATGAAAAGATTTATAATGGTTGCTAAGGAAACATTAACTTTATCGCAATAATTTTTATTTAATAAATGTGGCGATGGAACTGCATTTTTTTAAATTTAGTTCAAACACGTTAATTTCTAAGTGCAATATAATGGTCATCATGATTCACGACGCATAAGAAGGGAAAATACCGTTGTACCTTCAAAATTCTTGTGTAAAAATAGTATTGTATCATGCCATGTGTGAAAGACTCTATTAGGTAGAAATTTGCTGCGGAATTCCCACGTAGCATAGGAAAATGAGGGTTATGGTAACAAATTTCATAAACGCAAACATAGTTTTAATAGTAAGTAATTATTAATTTAAATATGTTTAATCGTGTGTCTGACATAGTTATTGGGTACTTAAGAAAGAACCTCAAACGACGTTTATATTTTTAAGAAATCTATTTGATTCTATAGAAGCAATTGTGTTGACATGCATCGAGCCAATCTCAACTTCTGTCTAACGATAATTAAACATTTACAATAATTGAATATTTTTGAAGAGATAAATTTAATTTATTTTATCATACACATTTTCTAATCCAAAATTCGATAGCAAATTTACTTCAATGATAACTATACACGCATCTTTGTAAAGATAGTAGAATTGATCTCAATCTTTAATTCTAAGCTTTAAACGCTTCCGTCGATGTAATCGGATATAGTAATTCACTCAGATCTAGCTTCAGATTGTACACAACTGATAAATGTTGCTTATCGGAAACACGTGATTGATCTTGCCCACACTTCCTCCATTAAGTCAAACTCCCAACATGTTGTCTATTCAGTATCAGATTCCTCATAAATATCAATGCCTTGTGTAACAGGCCTCACTTTCCACTAGTGCTAAAACGTTTACGTAATCTGACCATGATTTTAAGAGACCGTATTTACTTCAATCAACCCTATCACAATTCTTAAAAACTGTTTAATTTAAAAGAAACCAGTTTACATAAATATGATTATGTTAGATTTGGAAAACAGTATAAAATTAGCATTTAAACAAGAAGTTTGATTTGCCTTACAGAAACGCCAGGACATAAGTGTAGTTGAATCACAGGTTTCTATAAGGTATTTTTCGAAGTTTAACAGTTCACGTATGTAGTGTTGTAATTTTGATAATATTTTTTTGGCACTATTTGGTTTTCAGATTACTTCAAATACCTAAAAAGTCAAACAAAACTAGAACAACTTTGAACTAACTCTTATTGTACGACGGACAGAACATGAAAATATTCCTTCCAGCCAAATCATTCTTCTCAATCTATCAGTGCGGCAATTCATCAACTTAGAAACTGAATCTGACTAGAAACTTTATTTTTCTTTCCGAAGAGATTGAATATTTTCGTACTCAGAGGGTTAACTTGGATGGTGAAAACTCGTTTGTTTACCTTTCAGCAAGAATTCAGCGATGTCATCATCATTTTATCTGGTCGGAAATAAATCACTTATCTAGTTCAGTTGAAACAAATTTTATCGAACTGCTTTAAAAATCTCGCTTGAAATATTAATAATTCCGAAAAGAGCCTGGTCCAACTGATAAGTCGGACACTTTGCTGACAAAGTGATTCTTGCAAATAGACCTACCTACCTGCTCATTGAATCGGCGTTGTCGCCACAGGTCATTTACCTGGCAAATAAACTTTGGGTAAAATACAGATTACAACACCCACTTTTTGTTATTGTACATTCTTTGTTTTCAGTTTATTAGCACAATTAGAACAAATTCTACCACTTTTAAAGAGTATGTTCAGGATGTTTGTTCTGCAAATACAAAAGGTTATACAGATCAACGGCTCACTATTGGGTTGGCCAAAACCTTAAACCGTACGAGGTTGGTTAAATAGCAGTGAATTTTAATACTGATAAATATTTAAAAAAGGAAACTTAATTTAGTCGCCAAGTATGATTTACAAGGTTACGCATATTCGAAATCACCATCAAATTTTATGAAGGCTGTCCTATTTGATTTTTCTGACGTTTAATAACTTTTCTGTTGCTGATTACAACAATGTGCGGCAAGATGTAGTATATTTTACTGAACTTGTTTTATGTAAAAATAGAACATTACTTATGGAAAGTGTAAATTAAAGTGAAGTTAAGAAGAAGACGTATAGCTATTGTTTATAATTGTAAGGAATCAAGCGTGTGATGTGTGTGTTTTGTGTTTGGTATAAACAAAATTTCTCTCTGTACGCAATTTAGACAGCCAAATCCACGGAAATAATATATTTGGGCGTTATGGAGTGGAACTGCTTTTCATTTTATATATATATATATTGCTGTGAAACAGGGTTTCTGTGATTGTTATAAATAAAAAATATCGTCGCAGATGGTTTACTAAACTTTATTGTAAATCCATCAAATAAAATTATACACACATGTATTCTTGTGCTTCCAAAAATTTTAGTAAACTTATGTCACCAATATATGGAAATGTACCCTTCACACAACACAAATTTAAAACTAAACTCTTTTAAACAAAACAGCATGAATTTGAAAAGAAATGAAAGTTACATTAAATAAATAAATCTCAGGGTTAATTAAATTTCTGGTTGTAATAATAGGGTGTTGCAAAATTGCACTCGTTTTACGAGGAACCAAAGGAAAGCAGCAAAATAATTTAGATTTATTAGTTAAACTTTGACTGATCACAAAATAAAATAAATTTTTATTATTCCAGAAAGCCTTTGCAAATACTTTACTTGAGATAAGTATGTAATTTAGAAAACAATTATTATAATAAAAATAAATTCTTTTAAAACAACAAGATCGAAACTTATTACTAAAACATCCACCAACCTTTTTTTCTTGACATTATTGAATTCGACCTTGGAAATGCGCGCCCCAGCTCCTTAACTTTGAGTGGCGTTGACCTTCGATGGCAGCCTCAGCTCCGTTCTTTCATGCTGTTTAAGTTCTTGTATTGTGGTGGAATAATTTCACTTCAGCTCAGGGTCAACCAGGACCTCGTCTTTTAATGTTTCAGGTAAATAAATGTTAATAACTGTTGTATGTAGCTTAAACGATGCACTTGTCTGTTGCAGCGTTTCAGGTTACGTTGCAAATGCCCACAATTGAATATTTCGTCTATCGGAGAAAAATCATTATTTTTATTTATTTATAATCATATATCATCGTAGCACTGGTAATTGTTAAAGTAATTCGTAACACATCGGTGAGTAAGGCACGTTTCAAACTTTAAAATTTTATTAACTTTGACAGATACACATAACCTCACAAATACAAATTTTCGATTATAAATTAACAGCAGTTTGCCGTAGAAAAATTTTGCAAGTGATGCTCCGCATCGGAATTTTGCTTTTATACCCAAGCGGAAAAAGCTATCGTTGCTATGGAAACTCAACTTATGCTCTAATTTTTAAACAAAACCTAATCAACCTAGCTTGTGAACTTGAAAAACTGACCAATCAGAATCAAGATACAAAATATACAATTTCAAATCAAATCTTATAAATCTAAATAACTTCGTTATGGATCATGTTATCGTAAAACTAAAAACAAATTTGGAATCTTCAGCAGAAACGCAAATTTTAAGTCCAAACATGATACATTTAGAAGCACTTATAACCTAACAAACATTGTCAAAATCAATAAATTAATAATAAACAAATAATTAAACATTTAAACTCAACACAGATACACTTAAGGTAATCTAACATCATCCTAATATTGTTTATAAAACATTTCTTCAAGATGTAAGTACAAAAATATGGGAAAATTAGGTAATTTCTAAACTTACAAGGCCAAATGGCATACAAACATAAATAATTTAATAATTACAGTATTGTTTCTAACAAATGATACACTAAAAGATGCCCTGTCTTATTACTCAAAAGCATTTGACCTAATAATTCCCTTAGGAACAACATTAAAATCACAATTGACATTTACATAACAGAAATTGTCAAAATCTGCTTAAGGCACAAATATTTAAACAAACACAACATTGTTGCAAAACACGATGAAAATCATATAAATCACCTGTACTAACTTTGTACATACACAACTAGCTGGTTTTAAACATTTATAATATGTATTTCATACCATTTCTATCTTTATCGAAGAAAATCAAGGTTTTATGCAAATAAACAAATAAATACACCTTTATTGCTTATGAAATTATAATCCAAAGTTGCCTCTTATGCCAATACAAAGGCATTCAATTCAATAAACAACCAACTAAACACATTAATGTGCTAAATTCCATAAAATTGATCTGAACTGTCAAATCGTAGACAAATATACTAATATTATTGTAATTATAGCTCCAGACTCAATTGGTGCAAGGCATATAACAACGTCTAGGTCACAGCTACAATGCTAAAATTCCTGTGGATGACTGTAAAACTTGCAATTCCCATATTATTCCAACCCGAAGTCTCTTCGGAAAGTACAACGAATGAACTCGTTTGAGAATTGTGTGTGTAAACGACTCATTTTCACACAGGAAAGCTACAGCTTCTATGCTTTATATTTAATTAGAATTTAGTAATTTTATTGGGTGTAACACAGCAATATATACAAATTCCACCCTAGAATCTATGAAGTAAATACCTGGAAATGGAACAGTTCTTAAAAAGAAGTTGTAAATGTGGCACGGATTAGCACTTTCTTGTAGCAAGTTATTCAATCTAATACTATGTCCTCGCAAATTTTTCTAAAACTATGTAAACAAGCCACTTGTATCACTACATGTACATACTTTCATTTTATATGCTGTGTAGGTTTTAAAATGTGTCACTTTTAAAATGATTTTATGTCCAATTTTTGAATTTGATTTAAAAGACTTGATGAAGCTGATAATTAGCAACAAAACGTTGCTAGTAAACAACAAAGTGTTTGAAAACTTACTAAAGAGGTCTACAACGAAATATCTATTTCTCATCTTACCCGATTTAAAATTTTTTAATTCGGTTTGCATTTGATATTTCTATCAATAGCAATCAAAAAAGTTTAGAAATATTATAACAAGCATATTAAACGCATATTATTTAAGCCTCCTTGCCATTTAGCATGTTTACCTTTGTACGTCATTGTAACATTGTTTATTGGTCATAGTAGTACTTCCGGTACCATTTCTCCTTTTTTTTTCTTGTTTTGGCAACTGTATGGCCTCCATCCCACCTAGCTTATCCCGGCTCAGCACATTTCGTGCTGTATACAGTTCTAACATGCCCCACCCTTGAAAAACCCAATTCCCCAACTATAACTAAGACACCCTGGGAAAGTACAATAATCAGGATTCGAATCTGAGCGACTTTGGTAGAATATCTCTGAAGGCAAGAGGTTCCCTGATACCGTTTCAATATCTACAGTCTTGCTTTCGTAAATTGTTCTTAATTAAGGGCAAGTGCGAGTTCGCTCCCGCATGTACCTGTATAAGTAGGGTCCAAGAAGTCCAAGAAGATCGTGGGCGAACTCGCTCCCCAGACAAGATTACAATATACGAATTATGGTCTTGTCACAGATCGATGAAACACTAAACCCAAAATTTTTAAAATTAAAAAATTAAATTTTGTTATTTGTAAGTGGTGTATTAGTAAGTAGTATTCTAAACACATAGAATAAGAGAAAATGAGCTTTCCGCATGCATATTATATGAGCCTCAAATCATGTTGAGGAGGAAGGCATTTCGAAGTGATGTTTGGGGAAAAACAACAGATTCGCCCAATGAAATGTGGGGCACAAAAAGGGAATATCGTAGACCCGGTCCTCTACTTGTTATATACAGCCTATATTCAAATCAACAATCCACACAACTACAGTACAAACAACTTATAACTCGGTTTAGAAACACCAGCCGTATTCAGGTAAACTTACGTATTGCAAAGAAAGGAAATTCCTAAAGCCGGTGTTACGGTCGCAGAAAAAGTTCCACGTTGCGGCGCCAATTTGTTACCGGCCAATCGAGCTTTTTCGACGATTCGTAACTATCTTGATGGAAAAGGGCCAACAGCTTAGCTCAGAGGAGTAGGGGGAGTTCGTGAAAATCGCTCATGGGAGAAAATCTTTAGTTGTATACAGGGGGAGTCAAAATAAGTGGGTGCCACCTTCCAAATCCACCTGATTGTGTAGGTCCTCGTGAAAGGCCGAGAAGCCAACAGCTTACGAGAATGGAACCTACCTTTGCTTGTTGTACCTCCTCCTATATATTTAAAGCTTGCAAATTTCCTACACCAACAAGTACAAAAGACACAATAAGAGACAGTAAACTTTAAAACACATATAATAAAATAAATAGAATGTGGCAATACAATAAACGGACACGAGTTATTATACGCAAAAGTTTGCATTACATGGTTAAAATTCTTGAACGTTCAGGAAACTCGTCGCCACTGGTGCAACGGGATTTACGTTATGAATTCAGTTATAAAACACCAGTGACGCTGAAGTTCA
>JABXWE010029847.1:0-11158 GCA_014611495.1 Limonius californicus
ATACTATTTTAATATTTTTACAAACAATAGCGATTGAAGATCGCTTTTGGGTTGTCTACAAAGAGCTCAAAATCGCGAAATTCTGCAAGTTGACGCGAGCAAAAAAAGTTTATTCTTCTTGACTGCACAACAAAAAAAACTGATTCTTTACCTTGACGGTTGCAATGCACAGGCACAATGTACGGCAATTTCCAGATGTAAAGGATAACACCGGCGAAGACAGGAACCTTCGCTGACATGAAATGGCTGCAGAACCACGGGCGTTGGGCTTTGACGATGATCCGCCGAAAGGCGATTGTACAACTCACTGAAGAGTTGCCTTTTCCTGGGGTTGAATCAAGATGTTCCCATTAATCCGGCAATAGCCGACAGTCTGTTAGATACCCCTTGGTACCACAGCGAAACGGAACACACATTAATGATACCCCTCACAAAAAAACCGAGCCGCCCCTGCAGCACTTTACGTCATTACGGCCCCCGTACGTACGGGCGACCGGAGTTCAGCAGGATCGAAAATGAACTACGTAAATACAGTTGCCGATGGATGGAGATTTCGGACAACCGGAGTCCTCAAGGATGGAAAATGAACTGAACTCAAAATGCAACGGGAATCAGCACCCCCCTCAAAAGGTTGCACAACATGACGAAATCATATGGAATGTTCTAGAAAAGAATCTGTTTAACACACGAATTCCAGGAAGCGTTCAAGGTCTAGCGCAGAAGAAAACAAAGCTTGCGGATTTCACACAAAGAACTATTGTCATAATTTGAACTTCAAAAGACAAAACAAAATACCGAAAATAGTAACCCAAAATAAGAATTCAATTAAAATAGCGATATTAATTCTAACGAAGCGGCCAAGAAATTACGGAATTACCAAAGTGTAGCGGCAAATTTTAAAAATCACATAACAAACACCTTGTGTAGAAGGTAAATTCCTCCCCAGTGGGAAAGGTGGTTAAAATAGGCATTAAATGAGCATGTGATTAACTGAAGGGTTTCTTTTTCTGATGTATGTAAGTCCTGATTAAAAATTATCACAAAACTTTGTAAAAATGATTGTATTTAATATGTTTAAGAGAATAATAACAAACAGAACAGTATAATTGTTACAATAAATATTCAAATGTGCATCCAGTTTCTGTGCATAACCGTGCTCGTCGAATTAAATTTTCCTGAACACTCTGGAGCATGTTCGGAGATATTTCCTGGATATTTACTGGCTCTTGGTAAACTTTATTCCTCACGTAGCTCCACATAGAAAAATCCAAAGGATTCAAATTGGGAGAACGTGGAGCCCCCCACGACCTATCCAGAAATTTGGAAACTCTAAGTGCTCCCAAACGTTAGTTGCCACATATTTTGGTGCACCATCTAATTGTAACCATAATATTGCTAATTAATTTAATGGTAGATTTTCTAATTGTTCTTCTAAATCTTCATTTAAGAATATCAAATATACTCAGTGACATGAAAATCGCAACACCAAGAAGGGGTAGGAATTTTTTGACCAAACTTGGCAGAAACGTTTAACTACTAAAAGGTAGCAATTGATTTAAATTTTGAAGAAAAAGAACAAAATATAAACATAATTTTTATTAATAATGGGTTGGTCCCCCCCTCTATTGGTTACACATTCCCTCACTCTTCGTGGCATCGATTCTAGCGGATGGTCGATTTCCTCTTGAGGTTTAGTGTCCCAAGCAACATGGAATTCGTGCTGTAGAGCTTGCAGCGTCTGCGGAGGATACAGCAAGTTCCTCAATCTTCTCCCCATAATGTCCCAAACATGCTCAATGGGCGAAAGATGGGGAGATCGGGGTGGCCATGGCAAGAGATTGACATTATCCTTTGCAAATCGGTCCATAGAACATCTTGCAATATGGGGACGGGCATTAACCTGCTGGAAAAGTGGGTCTTCCAACTGCTGAAGAAATGGAAGAATATAGGGTTCTACTACTTCATCCACGCCTCGGATAAGGCGAAGATGGCGGTCCTGCAACTGATTTGTTCTTCTTCGCCCCCCGGTTCCTCTTCTTCGACGTTCCTGACCCTCCCTAGTCCATGCCTGATAGCAGCGCATGATGGTGGATTGGTTCCGGTTAAGGCGATTTACAATTTCACTGAACGAAAAACCACCTTCGCGCAAACCAACAATACGACCTCTGTCGAATTCGCTTAATTGGCGGTAATTTTCACATTGGCGCACTCTAGGCATGTTCACACCTTCAAAACAAACGATCATAAGCGAAAACAATAAAGAACTGAACAAAATCTCGCAAAACATGCACCTCTGATAAAATTGTTAGAAATAACTGAAAGAACTGTCAGATAAGCCATTATCACTTGATCCATATGAATGAAATTTTAATCAATTGCTACCTTTTAGTAGCTAAACGTTTCTGCCAAGTTTGTTAAAAAAATTCCTACCCCTTCTTGGTGTTGCGATTTCCCTGTCACTGAGTATATGTGCGATTTCAGCTACCCAATAATGGATGTTGGGAATATTAATATATCTACTAAAATAACACTCATCCGTCCAGAGAACCTTTAAAATAAAATATGGATCACGATCATTTTGGTTTATTAGCCACTGACAAAATTCCAACCTTTTTTGGTAATTTTCTGGTAGAAGAGTTTGCACTTTCCTGGAATGATAAGTTTATAGTTCTAACTGGGTCAATATTCTAGAAACCTGACAATAATTTACCCCAAATAAGCTTTCAACTTCCCTGGTGCTGCAGCCTGGAATGTGGCTAATGGGGGAATCTAAAATCGTTTCTTCCGTTTCTCCTGTTCTTGCTATTCTTGGTTTACCTGCATCAATTCTTACTGGAACTAAGCTACCGATTGTTCGTAGTCTATTGTGCAAATTTAAAAATGTTTTACGAGTTGGATGCCTTCGACCAGAAAATTGTGCAGCGTAGGCCTTTTCATTCATTCATATCGTCACGCCCACGAAAGTGTATTCCATAATCAACAACGAAGAACAATTACTTAAACTTAATTTTTTGAGTTGTGTCGAACTTATAATTTTCACAATTTCTAGGTATTCGTGATTTTTGTATGTGGAATGAAAAAACTTAATTAAGCAGTGTTGTCAAGAGTACTTAAAATTTTTTGTAAGAAAAATGTGAAGTACGAAATCTCATTTTATTTAGTTATTATTATAACATTTTTGTTTACATTTTTAGAGTAAATTTTAAATCTACTTTGATCACTTTTTCTGTGGGGAATGAATTTTAAAACACTCTGTCTATATAATACTAAACTCAAATAAATCAAACTTACGAAAACAAATAAACAACTCAAACATGACTGCGCTCATCAACTTATAATTACAAACTAGTTGGCTAATTAATTATGTTCACATGTAGAGTCATCTATTAATTTTCATGTGTCGACTTGTATGGAAAACAAACCCTCGACGATAACTCGACCGATGACACGTACGCACATGTAATTATTCGAAGTTATCGCAAGTAGTAATTACTATTTATTCATAGCCGCAGTAATCAATGAAACGAATTTGCATTCAAATTCGCCCTTAAATTAAAAATCGAGCTGGGATTGGCCAAGCGGAATACTTTTAATTTGATCGAACAGTTTGGAATGCGAAAATCCCCCTTTGTGTGTATTGTGTGAATAATGAGAACATACAGG
This sequence comes from Limonius californicus, assembly GCA_014611495.1. Taxonomy (NCBI): domain Eukaryota; kingdom Metazoa; phylum Arthropoda; class Insecta; order Coleoptera; family Elateridae; genus Limonius; species Limonius californicus. Next base: position 3,664 of record JABXWE010029847.1, read on the forward strand.
AATGAACGAACCGAACACGCTGGTTTAACATCATTAGTTAAACGCTCTACACTTACATAATTGTTCTCATCTGTTGCATGTCGGGAAAAAGGGAACGAATTCGTTAAACGCTTTTTTAAATTGTTTCTCCTAATTTTTCCGCGAATTTCCAATTAAAGGTTGTTGCCAAGCAATTTCGCGGGTTTATTGAAAGTAACTTGTTTAATTTATGAGTTTTTTCGAGTCCACGTCGAGCTTTTAATGCTTTAATGAGATTTTTCCATTTTTTATTAAGCCTTGAAGTTTGAACTTTTGAATCAATTAGAACATGCTCAGTTAATTACTTATTTGGATTAAAACATTTATTGCCGAAAATGGCACATTTGCATTACTTTGAAGTAACTTATGGTAAGCGGAAGGGGTTCATAATGAAATTCGTCCGTGATTGTATCAATCTGCATACTGCCAAGTTTAGAGCATGTAACTAACAAAACTTAACTATGGTACATCTCTACGCAGCAGGAATAATAATGATACGAAAACAAACAACACATTTACCAGTTACCCTTTCAAAGGTAAGGAGGCGTTGTCAGACTCCCCCATACACCTTCTTCCGACACTTTGAGAAATATTTCATGATTATGTCTTCACATTTTGTAAGGTTTATCTCCGCTTCTATAATACAGCACACTTGACTATGAACCGCTTAAACTTGAAGTTGGTTGTAAATACTTTAAGTTTAGTGCTTTGTCGCAACTTGCAGTAAATTGTGAACTCGTGAAATCTCGTTACGAACTTGCTGGTAAAGCTAAAGACGAGAGAAGAAAAATATGTGCTTGAGTTCATAAAGTTACAGATATGTGTGCAATAGCAGTACCAGGAAGGAAAATTGATAAAATGTATTTCTGAATTGAAACTTCATACAAAAATAATGTTACCACTCGTATTACTAACAATTTCCTTGCAATTAGTAGAACTGGTGGTATGAAGAAACTTATTTGTTCCAAATTAACTATGACTGGTGTCAAATTCCTTCTGGAAACGTTTCAGAAGTTACGGTTTCTGGTATCAAGAATTTTTATAAATAATTCCTTGAACATTTCTAAAAAAGTTGTCAAATAATACTTTCTATATTGTTATTGTACCACTATTAATAAGTAGACTTAGGATAATTATGCACTAGAAAACTTCAAAATATGCATGCAAATGTGCATCAAAAACATTCAAAATATGCACTTCAATATGCGCTAAAAATTCAACTAACTAGAAAAATAAAACATTAATGCTATATCAATACATATTTATTTTGCTATTAAAATGTACAAAAAATGTTAAATCCAAAATTATTTAATTAAAATCAATCAAAAAACACAAAATTATTAATTTAAAATTAATTAAATTATAAAAACAAATCATAATTGTACTTAACAACAACGTGGTGTAATACATTTTCGAATGTAAATTTGCGCCTATTGTTAGCGAGAATATTTTATGTACTGTGAAAAGACTCTCCACATCACACGACACTATTTTTATAAATTCATAATTTACAATGTCAATGATATTTAAATGATTATTTCTTGCATCAAGGGCTGTTTCATTTTGCAACATCCCACTTATATTCTTCAGTTGTTGATAGCCCGTATTTTTTGACAGCACCTAGTTTAATTTATTAATGAAATCCTTTTTCTTCAGTTTAGTTAAACTCTTAACCATATCTTCTACTATTTGAATGCTGGCTTGTAAAGATAATCTCTTCGCTACTAGTTTAGAGATTGCAATTGAAATGCAAGCCAAATTAGTTCGAATAAAAGTCGAATCTTCAAAAATATCTTTTTTTCTTAGAATACCTTGTGCTTCTTTAATGCCCTGCGCTTCTTCAGAGTCGAATTCCTTAACAACTTTCTTCACAATTTTACAATTTTCAGTGTAATGCACAGCAGCGTCGATCCAAGTAGGTGCTTTGAGGAAAATCTTTTTCACGCGTGATATCAGCCCGCTAAGGTTTGAATAAATATTGTGAACTAAGTCAGTTACTCGATGTAAACCATGTGCTAAACAGGTCACATGTATCGTGTTTGCATACAAAATCTGCAGTCCTCGCATTGCTCTGCACATATATGGTGCAGCATCATTACAAACCACTCGCACTTTTGTAAAATTCCAGACGGCCACAATAAGTTTAGAGAGTCGTTGAAGAAAGCAGCAATTGTTGGATGATTCGCTTTGTCCAAGATTTTTAAAGTCAGCAGGTATGGTTTATATTTTTCTTTGTTAACCCCTAATATACCAAACACAAAATTTGCTACGCATCTTTGTTCTGCATCGGTTGTTTCATCCAAAGATACCCAAATACTGCGATCCTTTACTTTTTCTCTTAGTTAGTATAATGTTGCCGCACATAATTCAGAAACATAATTTTTTCTTAATGTCGATTCCTCTGGAATATTCTGTTTCGTGTACTTTTCCAAAAAATTGCTAAGTACTTTATTCTTTCATTTAGCCGACGGAACATCAGGTCAAATAAAAGCCTTACAGATTTCTTCATTAAATTCTGAACGTTTAGGTCTAGGCCTTGGTAAAGCAGAAATTAACACTTGTCATTGGTTATTCTCCCTTTTTCGTTTTTTATTACTTGCATACTTTCCGCTTTGGAAATACTGCGTAACTTGGAACGTTTTTGTACCGCAACAGGAACTTCGTAGTATTTACAAAATAACAGACGCCCATCCGTTGTAAAATCATCATAGTCATAGTCCCTCAAAAACTAGTTTAAAATAGCACTTATATACTTGTTTCTTTCGGCATCTTGAAGATGTTAACACATTATTGGAACTAGTACACAACTGATTGTTGATGAAATGATGAATTATTAAACTTTTAACTTCATAGGTTTTCCCGTTAACGCAACAGGGCAACTTAAACCCTAGTAATCCACTTAGCAGTTCCAAGTATTCTGGTTGTTCGAAGCTTAACAACTAAGAAAGTATCTACCCATTCAAAATACAGAATGAATGAGTAGAAGATTATTTAAAATTTCTGGAAATTCCCAGATTGCTTGATGAAGTGAATTTGTACTTGATAACAAAATTGTATAAATATGCAATTTACACATACAAATGCTGCAAATTATGCATTAATGCTCATAACAATTAAAATAAGCATTTATTATCAAAAACGTCTAAAATATTATTTTGCATATTGCAAATGCATAATTATCCTAAGTAATAGAACAGCAAATCGAAAACAAGTGTTACAAGGTAAAAACAGTTTCTATTAAACACAAACCTATTGCCACAAGCAGAAGTGATAGTGATTCATGTTATATTAAAGTTTCAAAACAATAATTAAAATATTTTAGCATGTTGTATCATAAAAACTGATCTGTTGATGACGTCATTGGCTGCCATTAAAAGTTACTTCTACTTCCACTTATACCCCAATTCGGAACTGAAATCCCTGCTGGGAATATTTACAGAAACATTTCAGTTAGAGATCGATTATTGGGTTAGTTCAGATTCGTCTTACGTTTTGTACATTCTCGTGCGTCTGCTAAAATTCTATTCATAGAGATTCAAGAAAAAGGGGAACTTTTACATGAGTACTCCCATACTTTAGAATGTGTACATATTTCGTATTATAATATATCAATATTAGTATATTAGGAAGTTATAAACCATCTTTCTCTCCCGTTCCTATGTGACCGCTAGATAATTCTAGTCATGGTATCTTATGTCCTCCCAATTCTTTCTACTGCTCAATCTCTCCTCTCTTCTCTCCTTTTGTAAGTCCCTTTTTAAGCTCTCTTGTGCTTTTCTCGTCGCAGACTTTATACGGCAGTTCTTCTCCGCTCCATAGATCCTGATATAACATCACTCTACTGCTTCTACCACTTCTTCTTGCACATCGACATTGGATTTTCTCTACCGCCCTGCTACTACAATATTTCCTCTCAAACTTATCCCCCTTCTAATTTCTGTACATTTTTTCTACCGGTTTTTAATTGCTCTGCTAAGTCTTGTATCCAATTCCCGTTCTGTTGTTCTTGTACCTATCCCGTTCTTTCATACCTTCCTTTCGCCACAATTCATACAGACGAGGGGAATTTTTTATGTTATCTACCTAGCTATGGAAACAAAATGCTATCGTGATAATTTTATTATGTTCAGTCTGTCTGACATTTTAGAGTCTATCCTCCAAGTTTGATACAACTCGCTTAAGATTTGTCATTTCTGTATAGAGTTAGAGGCGCAAAAATGAGTGATTTAAAACTTCTACATAGAAGCGTCATAAAATTTCTATCGAAAAAAGGCAGTAATCCAAAGAATATCCATGAGAGAATGGTGACTGTGTATGGGGAAAATAGCCCGTCCTACTTCAAGTTAAATTTTGGTGTTAGTAATTCAAATGGGGCAGGGAGTCCATTCAGGATGACCCAAAGTGTGGAAGACCTCTTGAAGCACGAACACAAGAGACCATAAAGAAAGTGAAGATTTGGTGTTGATTGATCGCTGAGTGACAGTTTCAGTTATTACAAGCGAAGGAATGAGCAAGTTGTCAGCACGGTGGATTCCCAGGCTGCTCACTCCCGAACAAAAATTGTGTAGGCGACAAATTTACGAGGATAATTTGGCGCCTTTATCCCAAAATGAGGGCTTCTTCTTTAATATTGTAACTGGGGACCAGACCTGGGCACACCACCGGGACCCACCGACGAAACAAGAGTCCATGCAATGGCTGCATAAGGGCTCTCCACCACCCAAGAAGACGAAGACGCAATTCTCAGCTGGAAAAGCGATGGCCACAGTTTTCTGGAATGCTGAAGGGATTTTATGGGTTGAGTATATCTCGAAAAGATTTACAATAACAGGGAATGTCTACAAAGAAACAATAATCAGTTTGAAAGCAGCTAAACTCGAGAAAAAACCTCACAATTTTGCCCATAAGTTTTATGGGCAAAATTGTGAGGTTTTTTCTTCGTGCATCTGCACGAGAACTGTGGGGTGCATAAAGCACGAATCGTTAAAGAAGCAACTGATGAATTCGGTTTTGAAGAATTACAACATCCACCGTACAGTCGCGGCATTGCCCCCCTGTGACTATTATCTCTTTCCAAAACTCAAAAAACACTTGAGAGAGCGTCGCTTTTTGTCGAATGAGGACTTAAAAAAACTCTGTGGAGCCATATTTTGCACAGTTATCAAACTAATTTTTTTCGAAGGCATAGTGTTGTTAGAGAAACGTTGAAATAGTTTCCGTCATACTGAGGTAGATAACATAAAAAAACCCCCCTCGTGTTGATGTAACGCTACTTTCTTCCTCCACTTTTCCTTTGTCTTTCTTCTTATGCGTCCTCAGTTTGGTTGTGCCCCATTTCTCTGGTTTATTCTACAACTCTTCGTACCAACTCTACGTAAAACTCATATAACATTTCCTTTCACGCTTACATAACTTCCAACTTTTTTCTCTCTTGTAAGCACACTGTTCAATTTGCATCCCCCTCTCTGCATCATTCGAATTCTTTTTGCCACTCTTTATATAGAATTCACCTTCCCCATTTCATTTTCTGTCGCCCTTTCCCTTTTAAGTCCTTATGCCTCACTTTCGTATAAATACGTCTTCTAAACTTTTGCACCATTCTTCCCACCCGGTCTATAAACCCTAATATATCCCTTTCGTTGTCTCTATCTCCTTGCAAGTGTACATGTTTAAATTTACTTCTTCTTCTTCTTATGTGGTCCCGTGTCTCTCTAATGCTTTCTTTATCCATTGCTTCTAATACTCATATCGTAATTCGTATGGCCATGGTAGAGCCAGGTGTCAGAGTTCTCTGGTCGCGCTAGCGCCTGGACCGGCAGTTTTGACGTCCCACTAAAAGGGCCACCCATTCTAGTAGTGACCCGGACCTGCGTTACTTAACTTTGATAGCCTTCTGACTGATACCAGCAGCTTTGGGCTATACGACCGACAACACTCATATAACATGCCCTATCACATTTTCTTCCCTACAATTTTCCTTTCTTTTCTTTACGTCATCCTAATCCTATCTATCGCTCTCTGTCTATTTTATATAACATTACTAAAACATTCCCTATTTTTAATATCTCTTCGCCTCCTTTCTGTTGTATATCCACTATTTAATTCTTTATTTTTTTTCTTCCGCCCCACTCTGCTGTAAGTTCTTCTGCGTTGCCTCCACCTACAATAAGATTCCCTTTAGGTTGAACGTAGATGATGGTTCACATATACACCTTTTGCCACTACGATATTAGAACACCTAAATACGTATTTATATAACTAATTTACCATCTACAGTGAAAACGGTTGAACTTGTACTATTCAAAGTAACCTTGGCTAAGAAATACCTCTGAAGAAAAATTCTTCACGAACTCAACAATGGGAATCTAGTGGCCTCAAGGTTCTGTAAAATTCCCTATCGCAATTAGCGGTCCACTAGATAATTCGCTCCATTATTTTCTTCTTTCTGTTTTATTGACACAATTATTTGTTCCACTCTATACAATTTATCTACAACAAACTCTCTCCCGCCTGTTATCTTAAAACGTTCTACCTCCTTTTTCTTGAAAATCTTCTTTTGTCCTTACGCTGTCTCGAATTTTTATACCGCTCTTTCTCTTGTCTTTGCACATCCTGATGAATCATCCTTTTCTTACCTGCGTTTGCTACAGCATCTCTACCTTTTTTCTTTTACATCCACAACTGGATTCTTTCTTTCGTTCTCTTACGTTGTCCCAATTTTCTTTACCGGTTTTTTCTGCTCACTCTATATGTATTATACTATACTATTATAATAATTCCTCTAACAAAAATCCTTCCTTGATTTTCTATCTCCTTTGTGTTATACCTTTATTATTCACTTCCAGTCTCTTTCGTATGTTATGTACTTGTCTCCTACTATATTGACCAATCAGCCATTTTACCATGCAGTATAATTCTCTCTATTTTATTTATATTTCCCCTGTTCTCTCGAGACATAATTTGCTTGTCTTCAAACCTTTTAAAATTTTTATAAGCCTCTGGAGGTTACAATTATTCAAGTTCACCTCCGTGTTGCTTATATTTTCAATTCAAAAAGAAATAATTTTATGGTATGTTAATTGTTTGCTGCCTTACTTCGTTGAAATTCATACTTTATATATTAATAATAATAAAAGGCAATTTCAACAGGTATTTATTTTTATTTTGGCTTTATACGTATTTCGACATACAATATGTCATTATCAAAAGCATTTAATGAAGTAAACATTTGTAGTTGCTTGGGTAACAGCACACTGGATCTTGGTTTTGGGCTTGGCTCAGGTCTTCTATTCCAAAACTTCCAATAGCGGGGAATTTATGAGCTCAATTTGCTCATTCATTAAAGGTGTATTTGTTAAAGTGTGTTTGTGAATTTGAAAGGCCTCGAGTATATCCAATTTCCGTTTATCATCACAGAAGTGTAAAAATGTTATTATATTATGTGATGTCAATGCATGATTGTGTTCTAATAAGTGTT
>JABXWE010029849.1:0-13960 GCA_014611495.1 Limonius californicus
TTTACATAACACATAGAGAGTACACATAAATAAAAGAAGCCGTAAATTTTAAAACACATATAATGAAACTCTTAGTAACGACGGTACAACAAGAAAAATGACAAGCAAAAAAATGATTTGATAATTCTAAAATTACACCAGCCTAATTTGAACGTTCAAATAAAAGGTAACTCGCCGCCCATGGCCCACGGTATTTAAAATCTATGAATTCTGCGTGGTCAGTGGCGTAGAGTTTACAGGAAAACACAGCATCAAGTTTATTTTTACAAATATTTCGTGCAAATAATAGATTTTTGACTGAAAGTCGCTTTTTTTTGGGTCTAACAAGACAAAGTTTAATTCCGCTAAATTTTGCAAGTCGCGCGCAAATTTCGTTTCACCACACATAAACAAACTGGTCTGTTTTATCTTAACTTTCGCTGCGAGGCAAGCACAAATTCAGGAAGGTTGACTTCCAATTGCAGGTTACGTCAGGCAAGGGGTGTTTTTCCCCGTCCGGGAAAGAAAAGATGTAGAAGGCCTCAGGAAACCAGGGTGGACGAAGCGTGGGCTGATATGCTTCTGGGGAAGCAGATTATTCCCAACAATCACTTTTTTCCCACGGGTTCCAACGCCTTTTATCCGATTAAATCGAGAAGAGAAACAATCACACTTGATTGTTCTGTACTTAGGCTACACTGTTAATACTGTTGTAGATCCGACTTAACTTTGTCGAAAAGATACTAATTGCCTAAAGCAATATTCGGTACGGTAATTGGTTTAACAGGTGCCGCGAAAAAAAGCCCGCTTACATGAAGATGCGCCTCAAACCCAAGTTCGCCGCCCACTTTTGTAACGGCCCTCGATTGATCGTATTTTGGAAGACCGGAGTCTGGCGGAGATCTAAGGCCGACTGAATTCAAAACGTAACTGGAATCAGCACTCCCCTCAAAAGGTTGCACCACATTACAAAATGTTACGCAAGAAGTTCTAGAAAGTTCTGGAATAACGGACACGAGAATTCTAGGAATAGTCAGAGGTCAAACGCGGAAAAACAAGTCTGCAATTTTTACACAAAGAAACTATTAACATATCTCGAACTTCGAAAGACAAAACAAAATACCGAAAATGGTAACCCAAAATAAGAATTCGATTAAAATAGCGATATTCATTCCTACGAAGCGGCAAACAACTTACGGAATTAATAAAGTGTAGCGGCAAATTTGAAAATCACATAACATATTGTGAGAAAATTAGACAAATCTTGACATTGATGTGATATGAATAATGTTATTGAAGGTTGATAGATTGTTCTAAAGCAAAAACGTTTCACTAAATTAATTCCTAATGTATCATGAACGTAAGATGACTTTGAACTATTTTTTACTACAATACTGGATATATAGTTTACTAATTAAAAAAAAATAAGATGTATACACACCGCATATGAATGTAACTACGCTGAAATAGAAAACCCTTATACTTGTTAGTTCTCCAGTAGTTCTGTAGTCCACTAAAGCAAAATTGTTGAACAAACATACATTTTACCAAATACGTATGGACAAAATTATACGTTCGATTTTCAACCAATTCAATATTTGAGTATCAGTAAATATAAACTTAATAACATAATTTTGGTTATTATGATACTATCAAAATGTCGAAAATGTCCGTAAATCACACTTTTTACAACATCAGCTCAATAATTTTTTGTGAACTGTTATATTTATTTAGAACGTTTCGATGTTACGTTAAATTTTGATAATTTGTGTAGTACTTTATATTAAATAGCACATCATGTGCATTTTTATAAAACAGGGTAACTCTTGAAATTATGTAACCGATAATTTTACATAAAACATGCAGTAAACAATAGTCAAGCGCAGTAAATTCGAAAAAGCTGCCTCTGTATTTACTCAGTGTTACATTTTGCAATATCTAATTATATTCTTAAAGCCGGAAAGTATCACTGAAGCACAACAAACGTAATATCTGAAGAAAGAGACGAGATTGATTCGCTGAAAGGAATACGATTTTATAACTGGTACTGCTTTAATTGATTATTTGTTATAGTTCTTTTGAAAGAACCCAGCTGTAGAAAACTACAGAGAATCAAGATCCTATATAAATATCAATTTTTGTTTGGGAATTATAGAAGGTGAAACTAAAATGGCGTATAATAGACATACCATCTGATTCAGGATCAAAAATGGAGCGATAAAGTCTAATGCCGATTTGCTGTTACCCTCATATATGAGGATTTATTGGCAGTGTTAAGTTGGATTTCGGGTTCCCTATCGTGGGACATTTTTACGAAATGATGAGTTTTAACTGTAGTTTAATCAAAGAATCACCAATCTGCAATTGTAGTCATTTACCCTTGGTTTACCCAGAACTTCCATCCGAAGTTTAAAGCTTCTGTAATGCTTTGAGTTATCCAAAAATGATCAGATTTTGAAGCAAACGTAGGCTTTGACGTAGTTTTTTATTATAAGTAATTTGACTTTTAATGACATTTCTGTGACAATTTGCTGACCAAAACGTGTTTAATTCTCTTTGCATTCATTACCTTAGTGTTACTTTCAGGGTAGTTAGATTTTAGTTTATTTGTGTTTGATTTCCCAAATTAGCGTCATGGAGTACAGTTTTGTGGAGTATGCAGACATGTATTTGATTTTAGGGGAATGTCGTAGCAATTTTAATGCTGCTGCTAATCTGTATGCCGAACGGCATCCAAACCGAAGGCATCCAAATAGTAATGTTATTCGACGATTGGATTAACGAATGTGAGAAACTGAAAGAACTGCACCCATTCCGGTAGCTGACATAGGCGGTCCTCATGGAGTATTGTTACTACTGGTTGAAGAAGATATCCTAAATGTAGTCGAAAACGAACCAGAACAAAGTACCCGATCCATTGCTGGAATGTATGATGTTAGCCAAAGAACATTTCATCGCCTATTACAGAAAAATGGCTTGCACCCGTATCAATATCAACGAGTACAGGGATTATTACAGAAGACTCAGCAAAGAGTCAGATTCTGCAGATGGCCACTTTGTGGGCAAGAAAGGGATCCTGGTTTTATTGGACATATCTTGTGGGCTGACGACTACGTTCACCAGAAATGGAACATTTAATAACCGTAACATGCACCAATGGACCTATGAAAACCCCCATGCACTGTAGCAAACAAATCATCGTGGCAGTTCATTACCTTGGCCACCAAGAAGCCCAGATTTAAGCTGTCTTGATTTTTTCTCGTGGGGAATATTAAAAGCATTTGGGTATGCAGTGACAAATAATACTCGAAAGCAAGTGCAGCAACGAATGATTCGACAAAACAATATGCATCAAAATTTAGAATGTAGCATAATACGTAGCTGTATGAAATGCATAGAAGTTGGGGGTAGCCACTTTGAGCAATTGCTGTAATTTACAAAAAAAGAAAAAAATTAAAACGTAGTCGATATTTCCTTACTAGTTATGTACTGTTAATTCAAAAATGCAAGCAGCACATTAAAATTAGAATGTTATAATGAAGGAGGTCTAGTATGCCTGTATATGCCGGCCTCGGTGGTCTAGTGGTTAGCGCATTTGCCTTTAGATCCGGGGGACGCGGGATCGAACCTGGCCAAGGTCGGCGAGATTTTTCTAGCGGGGAAAGAATCTAAAAATGTGCCTTCTGTCGGACAAGAAGTGAAGCCGTAGGTCCCGTGCCACTGCGATGTGTAACACGGTAAAAATCACTACTGGAGTTGGAATTACCCCAGATAGGCAAAATTCATAGTTAGGGTGTACAATGGGCTAAATGTGGCCTAAGTGCATAGAGATGCTTGGAAAACCGCGTCCTAGATCTCGCTCTTTCAAGCCATCAGCCATGCCTGTATATAATCTCCTTAGGTTCCATATTAAATTAAGTGCGTTGCTATGTGAATTGCAGGTGACTTAACACACAGCTCAGTACGATTGACCACAAAGTATTGCTAAATTTACAAAATTTTGCTCAGTTGCTCAGATGCAGAATCGTGTGATGTAAATATGTTTTACTGCCGTTTGTAGAAAAAATATATTTTTTTATTATAAAATCTCGCAAACAATCGACGTTTATTCTTTGTGTTATTACTATACTATTATAATATTAAAAAATTGTTTTGTACATAAACTAGCTGATAGCATGATAGCATATAAAATTATTTTCATTTACAACGAAGTGTCCTGCGGGGACAACCGCTTCTTTAAATTTTTCGATACTTAAAATGTTGTTTCTATATTAATAATAATGTATAATGTATAATAATGTAATTGTAACAAAGTTTAGTGAAGATATAAATTACAAATAATTTAAAACTATGTAAAACGTATAAATCAGGTACACTTCTCCTTAATATTATTAGGGAAAAAATAAATATTACCCTAGAGTCTAGATAAATTCAAATTCAAGAACATGCAACCCTGCTTTAACTCTTAATATTGGCTAGAGAAATTGAAGTATTTTAGTAATACCAACAGCATATTATACTAAATGGCTACAGATAATCGTTTAATGTAAGAATATATTGCTTGTTGAGCATTTGTCCAGGGAGCAATCGGCATGGCGAGCAAATAGTTGTCGAGCAAAGAGACCGACGAGCAAACGGCATGCGATCAAACGGTGGTGAAGAAGTGGGCCATCACCATACAGTGTGAATGTAAAATGCAATATTGTAAAATATTTTCAGGTAGAATTTCCCTGTGATCATTGCTACCTTGTATTTACAGGTTCAGATTAATGAATGCAGTAGCCATTAATGAAAATGGTTAAATGTAACTGAAAAAACGCTCGCTAAAAAACTATAGTGCTAATGATGCCATATACGAACATAGATAGTTTTTTGGGTACCAGAATAAATACTAAACCTGGTATAAGATAGGGCAGTTTTTATAAATTGGGCTGCTAAGTGCAGATATATAACATGTATGTATTTTATATTATAATAACTGCATGCCAAGCTTTTCAAACATTACTACAGTTGCCTTTATATAATCTACCACGTACATCTAGCTTAAAAGGAATACGTCCAAATTCTTCAAATATTTTATAATGAAACAAATTCCAAACAACATTCTTTATAATTGCAATTTCTTCAAAGTGTCAGTGATGTTAAAAACTAACTAAACATACAATAATAGACAAACACTTGCGATTTAGTGTCTATGACCACTGGTCGGGTATTCTATTTTTTATTTTCTAATAAGACACATCAATTTAGTAACATAGCAACAAAGCCCTGCCATGAAGCAAGAACTTCTAGAAGGTTTTGCTAAGTTACATTTAGTTTATCTTATCTAATTGTATTAAGTTTTCCTTCTTTCTGTTGATAAAGCAAGTCCTTAGTCGTCTTTGTCATTTATTAGTTGTTGTTTGAAAGGTGAGTGTTAGTAGTTATTTCTAAATACTATATTCTGTAACAAACATGAATTTACATTAAAACGCGAGTTAATTTTCAAGCGTGCCATTAGCTTACTTAGACAAATACCTACCGAACTAAGAGCAGCTTGTACATTTTTAATTTTAAATTATTGCGTAATTAACAATGTTTCAAATTACTCATATATTTGGTTACACAACGCCAGGTGATTACTTTGTTTCTTGGTGTAATCTAAACTATATTATTTTTTTGAAATTCTATATAATCTTGAAAATTATCATTATGTGCAAAATCTATTTTTATAAATGCATTACAACCATATCTTTTCGATAATAAAGTATTGTTAAGTCGCAGCGTTGTTAAACTAAAGTGGTAAGTTTTCCTAACAATTTGTGTTTCTTAACATCTTAGCACATTAGCAAATTGATATTTGCCATCTCTTTATTGATACCATTTGGCAATTCTCAATTCTATCACGTATCCGTTGATGTATTTATTGGCAAGTGTAAGTACAGTTATTTGTGTTTTACATTTTGCAACAAAGAAATTTACGTTAACACCTAAGTTAACTTTCAAGTGCATCTTTAGGTTACTTAAGTACATCTACCAAAATCTCAAATTATAATAAACCTATATTTTCTTCTCTAAATTACTACGTAATTCACAATATATTAGATTAATCATATCCTTGATTGCACAACTTCAAATGAATAGGTACTTTATTTCTTTATCTAAGTTATTAAGTATTAATTTTTAAGAATTTTGGATAATTTTGCAAAGCGTTTTAAAGTTAAATAAGTTGCCGCCTGAGTCGTACCGGTACTAAACTTTAATAGGAAGATTTCTAAAAATTCCAATTTCTTGAAAACTTAACACATTAACAAATTAATAATTGGCTTCTCTTTATTTATAACATTAGGAAATTCTCAATTGTGCTACTACTCTATGAGTACCGGTGGTTGCGTTGGCAAATGTAAGTACATTTATTTCACGATTTTGCACTCTGAAACAAAGAGGTTAAAATTTAAGTGCACCTTGAGTTTACTTAGGAAAATGTTTTAAATTTCTAACATATATTTTTTTTAAATTATAAATACTTGGAAATGTATGACGTATTAAACTACTCATTAAATTGGTTTCATGTCAGGTGACTAATAGCTTTATTAGTTTATTTAATCTGGTACGTATTTGTGTTTACAATTCTCGATAATCTTGCAAACTAATCATTTGCAAAATGTACTTGTAAAAATGCATTCACAATTAAATCATTTCGATAATAAATTGTTTGCCTGGGTGGCACCGGTGCTCAACTTTAATAGAAAGTTTTCTAACAATTCTAATTCCTTAATACCTTAATTAATACATTGAAACATCAAAAATTGGCTCCTCTTTATTTACAACATTTGAAAATTTTCAATTGTGCTCCTACCGTGTCTAGTGTTGCTAATTGTATTGACAATTGTAAGTACATTTATTTTATGATTTTACATTCTGAAACAAAGAAATTTTCGTTCAAACGTATATTAACATTTAAGTACACCTTGAGTTTGCTTAGGAAAATGTGCTACATTTCTAACATATATTTTTTAAATTTTTAAATACTTGGAAATTTATGACGTGTTTCATATCAGGTGGCTAATAGCTTTACTAGATTATTTATTCTGGCTCGTATTTGTGTTTAAAATTCTCGAAAATCTTGCAAACTAATCAGTTGCAAAATGTACTTGTAAAAATACATTCACAATTAAATCATTTTGATAATAAATTGTTTGCCTGAGTCGCACCGGTGTTAAATCTACATTTCGCAATAAAGGTTTATTTGTAAAAATCCAAGTTAACTACCAAGCATCTTCCAATTACTTGAAGAAATATATTACATTTTAATCATAAGCAGCTTATACTTTTCTGAATTTTGTATTCCTACGTAGTTTACAATCTATTAGATTACTCATAAACGTGGCTGTACGACTTCCGGTGATTAGTTAGTATAAATCTTGGCGTATTCTAATGAATATTAATCTTCGAAATTGTGGATAATTTTGCAAATCTTCATCATGTCCTAAATGTACAGGGTTCGGCAATCAGTTGCGGTGGTTTTGAGAAAGCTGTGGAATGAAAACTACTTGACAGATAGTTGTTTTAAAAACATATTCTGGTTGCTGAATTCGTGCCATTTTCGCCGAAAGCTTCTATCGGAAACGTGCAAAACGAGTGCACGCTTTTTAGCGGCACCCATAGGACTTTGTTCAATTGCATTTCTTACTCTTTCAATATTTTGCGGCATCTTTACTGTACGAGCAGATCTCTCTACATTGCAGTAACGGACCCTGTTTGAATAAATCTCTCAACAGCGAAATGCGTTGATTAATCAGATATTGAGTCGTTTCTACTAAAATGGCACGAATTCAGCAACCAGAGTATGTTTTTAAAACAACTATATGTCAAGTAATTTTCATTCCACAGCCTTCTCAAAACCACCACAACTGATTGTCGAACCCTGTACTAGTACTTTTTGTTAACACCTCGTACAGAAGCACAGGATACATAAAGCCCTCTTAACCACTTGCATATTTTTTTATCAGTTATTGTAAATTTTTAAATAGTTCATTTTTCCTCTGTGATTGTGGTTTTTTCGATTGCTTAGTTTTGAATCATTTTGTTAATTAATATATTTTAAATTTATTTTGAATTTGAATAGTGGAAAAGGGGGCTTTATTTATCCTGTATTAATTTCTGTCGTTATGGAAACAAATAGTAGGAAGTAAATTGAGTTGCCTACATTTAGGCGCTTCTTAAAGAATCTTCGAGAGGCTCTATCCCTGAAAGGAAACACTTTTGACTATACAGTTATTAACAAAAAATGTGTGTTTTCTGTATATTTTATACCCTAGAAGTTTGGCCCTGCAATTCATTAACACCCTGTATAATTAAGAAAAATGTATAAGTGAATATAATATTATTAATAATTTTACTAGATTTTCCTGTATTCATACTTGAACTTGATATACAATTACTTCTTGAACAATACTATATTAAATTAAATAAAGCAAATTACAATGAACTAATTAATTTAAAGCCTGATTTGTAATACATTTTCCGATATATAATTATAAGGTGGCATATAATAAAGTTCACTTTTCATTGCTACTAGAAGATGTATGCATGCCGTAATGATGTCATTTCGTTTCCCTCGAGTTGAAATGTTAAATACGAGATTACTATGCAAAAACGCATAGCAAAATTTTATATATAATTTAGCTGCCGTCACATTCTTTAATTATCAGGAAGGAACTCTTACAAATGGCGATTGACATATTTATGATTTACTGAAAGTTTTGGAAGAGTTATCTTAAAGTTGAACATTGGTATCATTGAACACACATTGCAGATTCTCCAGCGACGGTATAATTATATTTTGATTCAACTGCTACACCCTCTTAACATGCTGTATATTATTTCTGCTTCCTTCTGTTTAAGGTCATCGGCTGTCAACTTGGACCTTCGAAATGCCTATCACAAGTTACTTTATAATACTGTTGATTGTTTCATAGTAAGTAGAATATAGATATATTTCCCCAGGATTTCACAATGGACCAACACAACTCAACAAAGGCGCTCAGTCCCGGGCACCCCTTAAGTGGGGAGAGGGTGCGAAGAATCCCCCGGTTAATCAATAAACTGAAGATGGAAAAAGAAAAAATAATAGGCACATGGAACGTGCGAAGCATGTACCAAGTCGAAAAAGCGGCAAATGTAATTAAAGAGATGCAACGCCTTAGAATAGATATACTCGGCTGCAGTGAGGTGCGGTGGTCTGATTCAGGTTATCGTAAGATAAATGACTACCATATATACTACTCCGGAGATACAACAACAAAAAATAAGAATGGAGTGGCTATAATTGTTAACAAAGAAATAAACAACGCAGTAATTAATTTTATATGCATTTCAGAGCGAATAGCACTACTTAAGATCAAAGCAAAGCCATTCAACATGAATATTATACAGACATATGCTCCAACAGCAGAAAGCGCAGATCAGGAAATAGAGAATTTTTACGAACAGGTAAATAAGGCGCTAAAACACACAAAGAAACAAGAGATCAACGTCATATTAGGCGATCTCAATGCCAAGGTGGGTAAAGGAGCGGTAGAGAACGTGGTAGGAGGATTCGGACTGGGAATCAGAAATGATAGAGGAGATCGACTTATTCAGTTCTGTCAAGAAAAGGAATTTGCAATAATGAACACATATTTTCAATTACCACCCCGAAGACTCTACACGTGGAAATCTCCGGCTGATAGTCCCGAAAGAATCATAAGAAATCAGATAGATTACATTTTGGTGAATAAACGGTATCAAAACGCCATTAAATCAGCAAAAACATATCCAGGAGCAGATGTCCTATCAGATCATAACCTCCTGTTAGCCCGAATTAAATTATCGTTAAAAAGAGTTCAGAAAAAGAAATCCCCAAAACGAATTGACTTACAAAAACTAAAAGACCACAACACGAAAACGAAAGTTATAGAGGAACTTAATAACAGAATAAACGCCGCAATCCCAGAACAACACAATGAAGACGAAGATATAGATATAGAGGATATGTGGAACAAAATGAAGAACACTATTATTGCCGTGACAGAAAACGAGTTGAAACCAGGAAAGAGAATAAAGAAGCAAGAATGGATGACTGACGAAATATTACAATATATGGATAAAAGAAGACAATTCAGAAATAGAAATGAAGCAAAATATAAAGAAATAAACAGAATAATTCATAGAAAGATAAAGAAGGCAAAGGAGTTATGGTTAGACAGTGAGTGTAAGGAAATTGAAACATTACAAGAAAAACATGACACGTTAAACTTACACAAGAAAATCAAAGAAGTAGCAGGAATCAAAAAGTCACGAAATAATAATGCTATTCTAGACTCAGATAACAAATTGATTATAGAAAATGACAAAATATTAGGTAGATGGAAAGAATACATGGAAGAATTATTTGGAGATGAAGAACAAATAGACATTACCATACAAGGAAATGTGGGCACAGAAATAACACTAGATGAGGTAGCAAAAGCAGTAAAACGACTGAAGAATAACAAAGCCCCTGGGCCAGATCTAATACAGGGTGAAATACTCAAACTACTAGAGGATAATCAGCTTAAACTCTTAACAAAGTTAATCAGTAAAATTTATGAAACTGGGCAACTACCAAAAGACTGGTTTATGTCAACTTTTATACCACTGCCGAAGAAAAAAAACGCCAACAAATGTGTAGACCACAGAGTCATCAGCCTGATGAGTCATGCCTTAAAAATTCTGCTGAACATCTTGCACGCGCGTATATACAGGAAACTGGAGAAAAACATTAGTCATGTGCAATTTGGTTTTAGGAAAGGATTAGGGACCCGGGAAGCCCTGTTTAGTATACAGGTTCTCATCCAGAGCGCGCGCGACATTAATTGCAATGTATATGCATGCTTTATAGACTTTGAAAAGGCATTCGACAAAGTGCGGCACCAAAAACTTATTGAAATTTTGATTGAATCCGGAATCGATGACAAGGACATACGCCTCATAACAAATCTGTATCTGTACCAAAAAGCAACTGTTCGCGTGGATAACAAATTCTCGCAAGAATTTTCAGTGAAGAGAGGAGTACGACAAGGATGCATATTGTCACCGCTGTTATTTAACGCTTACTCAGAAATGCTCTTCAAAGAAGCCTTAAATGGAATGGAGGAAGGTATCATTATTAATGGAGAGGTGTTGAACAATTTAAGATACGCGGATGACACGGTGTTACTTGCCGACAGCGCTGAAGGACTACAAAGCCTAATTGACCGAGTAGTAGCGACATGTAACAGATACGGAATGAAGCTAAACTGTAAGAAGACCCAGATTCTGGTAGTGAGTAAAAATGACAACACGCAACACCGATTTGTTGTAAACCATGATATTCTCGAAATAGCTGATAAAACAACATATTTAGGGTGCAATCTCAATAAAGATTGGGACCATTCACAGGAAATAAGATGCCGAATTGAAAAAGCTAGAACGGTTTTTAACAGCCTCAGAAAAGTATTATGTAACCTACAACTAAATATTAACACTCGAACCCGAGTTCTTAGATGCTACGTCTTCTCCACTTTGATGTACGGTGTGGAAGCCTGGACTCTTAAGGGAGCATCAATGAAACGTTTGGAGGCTTTTGAGATGTGGTGCTATCGCCGCATGCGAATGAAAAAAGATACAGAAATTGTGACAACAGTTAAGGTCAGAAAACTGGCATATTTCGGTCATGTAATGCGAAACGAAAAGTACCGGTTGCTCCAGCTAATATTGCAAGGGAAGATAGAAGGAAAAAGAGGCCCCGGACGTAGAAGAACATCCTGGTTAAAGAATCTGCGACAATGGACTGGTATGACTTCCATCACCATATTCAGATCAGCAGTCAACAAAATTATGTGGTCCAATGTGATAGCCAACATCCACAGAGGATAGGCACCTTAAGAAGAAGAAGAATATAGAATTACGTTAAGAACATTCTAAGTTATGTAACTTGCAGCCACACTACTTCAGCTGGCACATGTAAGTTGGAGGCAAACGATAAAATATTGCAGTGCACGAACATGTCTGGATATCCTGATGGTGACTTTTCTTCAGTCACTGCTATAAATTTCCATGACAATAATTTTGAGCAGTTGAATAGTTCATCATTTGTTACCTGTAAATTATACAATGTGAAAGTGGCGCTTATTCGACAAATTAACATTACAACGATTGCTGATGGCGCATTCTATAATATGCATATGGTTGAAGTATTGGACTTAAGTGGTAACAAGTTGACCGTGTTCGGTGACCACGCATTTGATGGTTTAGGATCACTGAAATATCTACATTTAGTACATAACCATATAGTTACAATGAATCCCACCGCTTTGATACCTCTAACGGCTTTAGAAATGCTAGACATATCCTCTAATCGCATAAGTAATTTGACAACCTTAGGTATAAACAATACTAATATATCTAAGTTGTACTTGTCTGGTAATCCAATAGAGTTTTCAGAAGAGGAAGTTTTGCAGTTCCCTTCAGTTACGACATTAGTTCTACAGAATTGCAACCTAACACAATTACCGCCAAACCTTTTTAATAAACTAGACAACCTAGAGGTGTTGGTTTTATCAACAAATAATATTAAGATTCTTCACGAATATATTTTCGACCACCTTTTCGAACTGAAACTGTTGGATGTGAATTACAACCCAATTTATTTTTTAAGTCTGACAAGTTTCGCAGTTCCGTCAAAAATAGAAGTTATCGTATGTGATCAAACTCCTTTGCAACTTGAAGGCAAATGCGAAGAAACATTGATAGGAATTAGTAAAAATAAGAGGCGGCCGTGGGCTAGAGGTTAGCGCGTCAGACTTCTACGCTGAAGGTCCTGGGTTCAATTCCCGGCACCGGAACATAGGATTTTTAACGGCCGTTCTCCCTCGCAAGGCAATGGCAAACCAGCGAGGTATTCTGCCTAGTAAAAATCTTCTCTGGAGTAGAAGTGTTTACACTTCTCGTGGTTCGGAGCCCACGTTAAACTGTAGGTCCTCTAAGTCTGTGACACTCTAAAAAAAAAACGCGCAACACAGGCATAGGAGAGAAGATCGCTACGTCTCGTAAGAGATAAAGCACTCTAAGAAGAAGAAGTAAAAATAAAACGAACACTAATTCTGGCAAGAACGGAGAAGTGCCTGTTAATACCGAAATCGGCAACAATCCTACAAACCGAACGGACCCACCCAGTAATTCGCAACCAGAAAAATCCATAACACTATATATTTATCTGATAACGCTGATAATAGTAGTAGTAGTAATAATCATTGCAATTATATTTTATGCTATGTATTAGTTGTATTCGCGAAGACCACAATCTTATTTACCTGTCAAAGTTTAAAAGGGGAACGTTATATTGCTAATTTTGTATTCTCAGTAGCTATAATAATAGAAGTAAGTGTAAATTTAGAAAAAACATTAATAAAATCAATTAATCACGTGGAGAACATACTATTTCCGCCAAAAACAGATGATAAATGTTAATGAAAGCATCCCGTATCAAATTATTAAAAGGTGGTGGAGTATTGGCTGTGAGTTTTAACAATGCTCATCGCATTGTGAGGGATGTCTTTTCAACGAGGTCGAGAAGGTCGTTTGGGAGATCTGGATACAGGCTTGATAAGAGGGTTGTGGGGGGGGGGTGCTTCAGCTTCCTGCGGGGTTTTCTGGGGATACGGTTGTGGCCTAGGAGAAATTCGTAGGGTCGCTTCGGCTAATGGAATATTGCTGTTGAGGGTGCGGATGATGTAAAATTTTTGAAGTTTTTGGAGGCGGCGGCAGATGGGGTGATGCCCGGGTTTTCGTGAATTTGTATGCTGGGGTATCGGAAGTCTAACCGGAAAATTCCACGGAAAATTTGTCGTTCGCATTGGTGGATTTGCTCTAGTGCACGAGGTGGAGGGAGGCGTAGATGGGGGCACGGTATTCGATTATGGGGCGGATGGGAGGCAAT
>JABXWE010029853.1:0-12022 GCA_014611495.1 Limonius californicus
GACTCCGAACCACGGGAAGTGTAAACACTTCTACTCCAGAGAAGATTTACTAGGCAGAATACCTCGCTGGTTTGCTATTGCCTTGCGAGAGAGAACGGCCGTTAAAAATCCGATGTTCCGATACTGGGAATTGGGCCCAGGACCTTCACGGGACAATTTAGGGTTTTCTGATTTAAATATATTCTTCAATTTAGAATTTAACGCCCTGTATCGTATGACGTTATCTTCAAGTCACATAAATATAACTTTTCCCTTTTCCTTTATTTTATTATTAGAATTGAAAAGGAGTTCCCATAAAGAATTTAAATTTTTAATATGCCTACCGCAGATTTGATGATTTATCGTCCTTTATAGTAACATCTAGCCAGCTAACAAATTTTTCTGAATTGTTTTTAAATATTAAAAATAACACTTGTTCCAAACTGAATAGAAGAAAAAACTGGAAAATCCTGCTTCAAAGATACTGAAAATTTGTGAAGAATTTTAAGAGTGAACTCTAACCTAAGAAATAAAGTCTTTCGACATTCTGTTAAGTGTTAGACATAAACAAGGAGTTCGAAATAATAAAATGTTTGCGAAATGGAATAAAACTTATTCTCCACTCTGTACCATCATCAGCAGTCTTTGTTGCTCCACTGTTGGGCATCGGCTTCTTCTCTGCCACGTGTTTCCCCTTAACCTTAAGGTAGGACCTACAGTTGAACGTTGAATCCGCACGAAAAAAACTCCAGAGAAGGTTCCTAGGGTTTTGAACTACGGTAAGTGTAAACACTGCTACTCCAGGGAACACTTACTAGACAGAACACCTCGCTGGTTTGCGATTGCCTGGCTAGGGAGAACGGCCGATAGAAATCTGATGTTTCGGTACTAGGAATTGAACCTCAGATCTTCAGCATAGAAGTCCAACGCGCTGACCTCTAGCCCACGGCTATCTATTATTTCTTCGTAATTAAAGGAAATTTTAAGGAATTTGTGAACAAACTACACAGGACATTACATTTAAAAATGAGTAGTAAAAATACAAATAAGAAAATCTCAAATTTGTTAACGTCCACGACTTTAATATCTAGTTTACTTTGATGTTTCTACAAATTAAGGGTGTTCAGAGTTTTTATTTACTTTATAATGGTGTATTTATATAAAAGTATACAGAGTGGTTCCGATTTGTAACCTTGAGATCTTAATGCCCGTTAAGCTATAGATCCCCTATGCCTGTAGTACATTAAAACGCGCAACACAGGCATAGGAGGGAAAATTTCTACGTCTCCTAAGAGACAAAGCACTCAAAGAAAAATAATCAAAAATCAATTGCAATTTCAAATTACCAAGAGAGAGCATATTTAAAATATTTTTTCTAATTTGAGTATATTCAACATTTATAAATTTAACGCCCTGTATAGTTACCGTCTAACTAAAAAAATTAGTTTTTCTAAACTTCCTTTAATTAATAGAACTAAGAAAGCAACTTGAAACTAGAATAAGAGAAAGTACACGAAGAGATAAGGTTTTATTTTAAATTAAAGTTTATTAAACACTTTTAAATTTAACACCCTGTATAGGATTAATAATGCAGTCTTGCTAAATAAATAAGGCCCTTGTAAACTCCCATCTATTAATAAAAAGTACGAATCAAAGTTGAAAAAGAACATATTTTCTAAGCAAGATTTTCCGGGAAACTCCCTTTTTCTCAATATTCGCAACTATGCTAAACGTTAAATGTTTGTTATTTTGAACTTGTTTCCTCTCCAATGTACATACATTTAAGCAAGTTAAACTTTTCATTTCTGGCACGCTTTATCAAAATTTCCCAAGATTTTGAAGTAGGTATGTAACATAAGCTGCAGAATAATGCACGTGCATAAAATCAGTCACCACATATGCCATATTTAATTACAGCAGCTATTAACTAGGACAATCCGCGTCAGTCGATCTCCAAGGCTGAGAGACAGAGATTTTTCTCTTTGTCAGCCAAAATATCACATATGTCGTCTAATTTGGAGCAGTAACCACCTGGCACACGCCGAACACGTGGTTACCGGAACCAGCAACGCGATGGGGCCTGCCGGGGGTTGCGCGGGAACCGATGCCGATCCGATTGACAGGCAACGCGTGCCACGGACTTCTTGCTGCAAGTCCCGTCCGCCCTTCTCCTTCGGGGGCACGTGCCGTTATCCAATCCTAGTCAATCTCACAAATTACGGGAAATTCGTAGACCCGACGAACGATTTAAGAGGAGCCACTAACCAAATAGAGCTGGAAGCTTGTCGTAAATTACACTTCCAATTTTAAGGAGCGATTACTAGTATATTAAAACGTAGGTGTGTTTGATATTATGTTTGACATGAGCATTGTTGTTGATGGCTATTATATTTCGTGGGACAAATTACCCACTTGGCTGATTAACCTCGCTATGTAAAGAATTCAGGTCCGTTTGTAATCCGAATTTCGCACATAATCACAAACAATCGATACAGTTCACCTATTTCTAAAGAGTGACTCCTTGGGAGTTGATCATCAACCTTCGATGGTAAATTACCATCAGACAAGAACAAATAACTTCAAAAGAGGGCCAACATGTTGTTTTTTAATATAACCTCAATGTGTCCCATATATTCAAAAGTGTAGTGGAAATCTCTACCAGATGGCATTTTGTTTTACTATAAGCGCAGCATTCAACTTTCTGTTTTCAAATTAAACTGTCGTTATAGCTATTCCGATAGAGCTCTTCATTTATTTTTCCATCTATGTACATACATAATTCTATTATATCACAATATTAAATACAACGAATTACCTAAATACAGACTTTAGAAACGCCTTATATATACAAATATATTAACCAGATTTGCAAACGATTTTCTGATTCTTATACTAGCTCATAAAGATTGTATAACAAGGAATAGATCATTTTTTTCGGGTCCTATTTGGTGAAATTTTGAATAATTGTTTCCATGGTTAATGTAATTTTGTTATATAACAATATTTAATTATATGGCAGAATAAACAGCACAAAAATACCTATAGTACCTATATTTAATTTTAAGATTCTACACAGATTGGAAGGTACTTTTTCACCATATATTAAGTTTTTTTTTAATTTTTGTGAGAGATAGTACCCATTAACTCCTATGATTGCCGAAATATTTCTAAGGTTCCTTTTGCGGATTTTTAAAAATTTTAATTCAGAATAATTTACATTGTATTTAGTTAGTTCCAGAGGAGTAAGTTAATTGCTAACATAGGAGAATCTGAATTTTCAAGCTTAAAATATCCATTCGTATATACCTACCCATTTCATTACATAATTTACCACTACTTTCCATTATAGTATTTCATTCTCTCGTTCTCATCATATTACAACTACAGCACTGACAAAAATTAAAATCAACCCTGCAATTAACATGTTTGTTCAATGGAATTAGTTAGTAGATATAAGCTTTGTGGCGGTCGTGAGCTAGAGGTCAGCGCGTTAGATTTCTACGCTGAAGGTCTGGGGTTCAATTACCAGTACCGGAACATTATATTTTTAACGGCCGTTCTCCCTCGCAAGGAAATGGCAAACCAGCGAGTAAATTCTACCTAGTAAATCTTCTCTGGAATAGAAGTGTTCACACCGGTGGTTCGTAGCCCACGTTAAGCTGTAAGTCCTCCATGTCTGTGGTAGTTTAAAACACGCAATACAGGCATAGAAGGGAAAATCATTACATCTCGTAAGAGACAAAGCACTTGAAGAAGATACTATTAGCGTTACCTAAACTCCAAACATCCTATAATTTAATCATTCATAGCATATTTAATAGATTAGATGTGCAGACTGGAATGATAAATAATAAATTTTAAAACTGGCGTATGAGTAACGCTATTATGAAGTTTAGTATTTTCAAAATATTTTATATATATTCGTTTATTTTGAAAATAACTGTGAATTTTGATGGTTAAAATATCTATCCTTGTTTACCCATTTCATTATATAATTTCGTAAATTGTAACTGTCTCATCCTTGTTCTTCACATTACACTTGTATTTATGGTTATAAATACTTGCTTATATATCAACCATCATGGTTGATTTATGGAATTAGTTAGCGCATAAGTGCATACTAACATTTTGTAAACTTGAAGGAGACTATAGTATATGTATAAGACCATAAGGATGGATTACCAACTAGTTGTTAAAATAAATTTTAGGAATGGTACACTGCGAAGTCTAATATTTGTATCACTTCGTTTAATAGTGGTAACTCATTAGGAAAATAACGGTATGAATCTTGAACGTTAAAATATTCCACTTTGTTTACGCATTGCATTAGATAATTCTTACCCGCTATCATTGCAACTCCTTCATCGCTCTCCTTGCAATTGTACTTCTTGTACAATGTATCTATTGTTATACATGTATTTATACCAACAAATATCTTTGCTTGATCCACGTAATTAATATTGTTTAAACTTGAAAAGCCATATTTTAATCATCTAAAGTATATTTGACAGATCAGATGTACGGACTACCAACTAGTATACTAAAACATATTTTAAGAATGGTGTACTGTAAAGTTTAATATTTATTTCCTTGTTCTGAAAATAAAACAGTTTGAATTTTGATGTTTACAATATTACATCTTGTTTACCCGGGTATTGCATTACATAATTCTCACCTGCTTCCATTGCAACTTCCCCACCGCTCTCCTTGCCCTTGTTCTTGTCCATTGTCCAAAAAATCATCTTTGTTTTACGCAGATTATTAAACATTGTTTAAAATTGGAAAAGCCTATATTTTAATCACCCAAAGTGTATTTAATAGATGAAAAACATAGATTACCAACAGATATGATAAAATAAATTTTAAGAATGATGAACAGACAGTCTCTTATGCTGTTACTATAACATTGTTTTGTGGAGGTAAACTCCGTCCAGTAACTGCAAAATTTATGGTACGTATTAAAAAATTTATAGAAGTTCAATAATGATAATTATTTGGCAGTTTCTGGTCTTTTATTTGATTATAAATTTAGAAAAACATACAAAGGACTGAGGCCTGTGTAAATCTGGCTCTTGTTATTGCCTGTCCCCTCCTATGCGGCTTTACAACAGATAAGTTAAATGATCCAATTTGAAATGCAATTGCATGAAACAAAAACAAATTGCAAGTCCTAATCACTTTTGTTTCTGTTGTCTTATTTGCATTACGAATATTCCAAGGATATTTGCAACACTTGTTGAGTACAGTTTTATAGCTACCGTTTACGACGGAATAATTAATCCCACAATTGTTGGCGGCAAAGGTTGGGAGGCATTTTAAATAAGTCATTTGTTTTCTCCTGCCGTAGCAGCCTTGTAGTGAAACAATTTCATGGCTGAACCTCAAATTGCAATGCCGGGAATTGCATAAAAATAATGTGAAAGAAATTGAGAGAAAATAAAGTGGAGGAGTCTTTGAGTGGCACGTGCCGCACACGTGTAAATGGACCAAACCGGGTGAGAGGGTGGACATCTTGCACAGGTTCCAGCAGCTGCCATCCGGACCAATGTAGGTAACATGCTAAATATAGCATTTCCTCTAGAGGAAACTTACTTCCGGTAGAATCTTATCCCTCAAGTGGTGCTGAATCAACAGGCTGGCCGGAAGTCCTGAATACTACACTTCTTTTACAGTGGTTTATTTGTTTCCCCACCGGTTGAGGGAACCGCAGTACCTTACCTTACGCTATTAACGATTTGATCCACACATTAAATTTTATGATAGATATAAAATTTTATAAGGATAAGGGCTTTTTTAATAGCTGCTCCCACGTCGTGGTTGATAACTTTAAATCAAGCTGACGAACTGGAAGTTACAGGGTCAAGAGAAGCGGAAACCCGAGTTCTAAACTTTTCGTTAGATTTTGTAACAAGATCGTTAGAATCCTGGTAGTGTCTTGGGCCCCATCCAAGGGCAGCTGCTGGCGCGCGCTTCCACACTTCAGTAAGACGGAACAATGGCTGTCTCCATGCTCTATGCCCGTCTCGCCTCGTAGTTACATTTTTTTTGTAAGAATATCATTCAACAATACTTGATCTTATTTTTACCACGGGCCAACTACCAAGCATTCATATTCTTGTCGTGTGCCCGCGATCTCTTTATTCATTTCCTGCTGCTCTAAATGCCCACATATTCTGCTTTTATTTGTCTATTTGTTCGTAACAGTGCGTTAAGAAAATGTCTGTTGCCAAAAAACAACGCATAATAAAGATGCATAAATTAGTAAAGTTTTGTGCATCAACAGACTACTTCTCACCATCTTCTTCTTGATGAAATTTGTACTGCACTGGAACGATTTCAGCAACTGAAGCTATCACTAAGAAAAATTCATACACAATATAGCGTAATGTACCACTTAATACTGTGTGTTGTCTTTAAACTTTACAAATACCCACCATTTCTTTCATTTTTCAAACAGAGGAAGAAAACGTGATTAGTGCAGGAATGCTTCTACTATCATAAACTAAAACCAACGATTATTTTTGTATTGTTTTTTGAATCTATGATAGTGACCAGTTTTACCAAAACCATATTTTAAAAATTTCGTTATCCAATGAAAAGTTCGTCGTGATTCACATAGATTAAATGTCATTGCTTTAAATCTTATTTCGTATATATTTTTTCTCGTATTTTCTAATATTTAGTCTTTTCTTGCTTTCCATTTTCACCTTCCATATACTATAGCATTAAAGGTATTTAGTAAGTTTGTTTTTGTTTTCCATTTCGACGATTGACTAAATTTCACTCTCCGTGTAAACAACTTCGTAAGAACTTCGATGGCATTGAAGATAATTGATAAGTCTCGTCTTGTACTCTATTTTCACACATCGCTAAGTTTGACGATCTATAACTTTCGTATATCATTCTACAGCATTGAGGATAATTAGTTTCTTACGGTCTTCCATTTTCACCATTTCTAAATTTTACTATGTACATTCTACAACATTCGTATATCATGTTATGGCACTGACGATAATTGGTAAATATCTTCTTGTCTTGCATTTTTACCAGTGGCTGCATTTCCTTGTCGACAGCTGACATGCATGATTTCGTAGCATGGACGATAATTAGTAACCATCTTCTTGTTTTCCGTTTTCACTTTCTTAAACTTTCGCATGCCATTCCATCACATTGCAGATAATTAGTAAGTTCCTCCATGTTATCCATTCTCAACAGTGACTAAATTTTACTTTCTACAACGTTTGCATATAATTGCATGGCGTTAACAATTATTAGTATCTTTTTTTGTTATCTGATTTCATCAATGGCTAAATTTTACTGTGGTAACATGACGCAATTTCACTCCTTATAACTTTTGTTTATAATTAATTAGTAGGTTTCTTCTTTTTATCCATTCTAGCAATGGCTATATTTCACCTTCTACAACGTTCATATATCCTTCTATGTCGTTAATAATAATTAGTAACTCTCCTCTTGTTTGGTTCTTTGTGATTTCTATTGCTAAATATCTTACACGGGAGCATTCTACGGAGTATATTGCAATTCAACAGATAAAATAATGTTTAGAAATAGCCTTTATAACTTAATAAGTGATATACAAATCACACATGTAGCATGATGTGCCTTGGCGATAAACAAATGAGTGGACGTTATGCGAATGACAGTTATAGATATGTAATTTTTGATTCTTAGTGTCTGTTAGTAAAATGCCACATTTAAGCGAGTTAGTATCTGTTAGAATTGTTACTTTAGCTAATGAGGGTTGTTAGCAAGAAGATGTTGCGCGGAGATTGCATATTCATCAATCGACTGTTTCTCGTATACTAAAACGATACAATGAGACAGTAGAATACAAAAGGCTGCCTGGACAAGGACGTAAAAGATGTACAACTCCAAGAGATGACCAATATTTGCGCCTTCAAAGTTTGCGAAATCGCACATTTACGCTCCGCATTTGAAAAATGAGCTACTGATTACAATACAAGTCAATGTAAGTATCAAAACAGTAATAAGAAGACTTAGGAGGCTGGTTTCAATACGAAACGTCCTGCCCGATATCCTCGGCTTTTACCACGTCACAGAACCAGACGATTACAATTTGCAAGAGCTCATATTAATTGGAATGAACATCAATGGGGCAAACTTCTTTCTACAGACGAAACAAGAATACAATTATGGAAACCTGATGGACGTGGTAGAGTTTACAGAAGGTCTGGGGAACGTTTTGCAGAATGTAATCTTGCACATAACATTAGCTTCGGTGGTAGTTCCATTATGCTATGGGGTGGCATTAGTTGGGAGAGTCGAACAGAGCTTGTTCAGGTGAATTTAAGAATGAATACTGACTGGTATATACGCAACATCCTTGAAGAACATGTGTTACCTCATGCCGGCTTGAATGGGTACGATGAATTTGTCTTAATGCATGATAATTCCCGTGCACATGCTACAAGTATAGTGATCCAGTACCTTGAAGATGTCGGGATTGAGACGCTTGACTGGCCACCAAACAGTCCTGATGCAAATCCCATAGAACACATATGGGACATTCTGAAACGACATCTACGAGCCCGAAATCCAGCTCCTAATTCCATTGCAGAATTAAGAATTGCTGCACGAAGAATGGACTCGAATTCCGCAAGAAACCATCAGAGATATACTGCGAAGTATGCCTAGGAAAATGCAAGGTATTGTAAGAGCTAGAGGAGGGAACACTAAGTACTAAAATGTACCTTACAGTAATGTTATAGTGTTGTTATTGTTGTTCTTTCCAATTAAATGTTATGACGAAAATTAGACTATTTCATTAGATGCTCTACGAATCTATTTTAAATGTGCACTATGTAATTTATTTAGTTATTAATAAGAGTGAAACACTCCCGTGTGAGATATTTAATAATAGAAATCACAAAAGTATCACAGAAAAAAAATTGAGACCTCAAAAAATATGCAATATTTTTGTCTGTGAGTGTATATATATATATATATATATATATATATATATATATATATATACAGCCTGTTTCAGAGTAAGCGCCTTATTTTTTTAGCCACCCTATGGGTACTACTTTCAAACTATTTTGCAATAATATCTTTCAGGACATTCTCTACACGATGGTGATATCAGATTTTCAATTGGACGAATTATTTCAAAATGGCGACTTTCAACTTTTATTTTAAATGGAATGCCATCATTCTTTTTTATTATTGAAATCCTAAAAACATTCTTTTTACGATGGTATTTCGTTTTTCTTAAAAATTCATTTCTTTCCCTATCAAAAAGCAAACTAACATTTTAATCTAGTAGCGCATGAATGTTTTACACTCGATGTTATTTTTGTCCAATATCAAGTAGCGGTAGACACAAAAGAAACAATTAAACTTTAATCTAGTAGTTAAACGTCAAACGTCAATCAATGCAATTTAGTTGTCAGTGCTTGTTAATAACAATTGTATTATATAATTGTTAATTTAAAATTAATTGATACGTTTTTAAAATGCCGTTAAGTTATACGAGAGACGAGTTAATTGATATGCTCCTAATATTTGGAAAAGCAGATGAAGATCCTTATGAAGCAGCCAGATTGTACAGAAATAAATATCCAAACAGAAGGCACCCTGAACATCGAACATTTACTAAATTATTGGAGAGAACGCGTGAAACGGGAACTGTGGATTATAAGAAACCGGTACATACAAACACACCTGCTTGCAATGACGACAACGAAAACCAGGTAATGCTACACATTATTGAGAATCCCCATGTCAGTACTAGGGAGATTGCAAATTTGGTTGGAATATCGCATACTTCGGTCTGGAGGATAATAAAAAAAATAAATTTCACCCATTCAAAATGATTATTCACCAAGAATTAACCGAAAATGATTTTCTGTTAAGAATTAATTTTGCACAGTGGGGTTTGCAACAGATAGGACAAAATGGAAACTTTTTTAACAACGTTTTATTTTCGGACGAAGCAAGTTTTCGAAATGATGCTGTTGTTGTAAGACATAACATGCATTATTACGATAATGTAAATCCACACTGGACCCGTGAGCGACGTTGTCAACATCGATGGAGTTTAAACGTGTGGTGTGGAATAATAGGACAGCACATTGTTGGGCCAATATTTATTAATAGACTAAATGGAGAGAATTACCTCAATTTATTAGAAAATGAAATTCAAAATCATCTAAATAAACTCCCACAAAATATCAGAAATAATTTGTGGTGGCAGCGAGATGGCGTTCCAGCACATTATGCCCTTCCAGTTAGGGAGTTTTTAAATAATCGATACGAGAACCGTTGGATTGGTCGTGGAGGACCAGTTGGTTGGCCACCTAGGTCACCTGATATGACACCACTGGACTTTTTTCTCTAGGGGTATGTAAAATCCCAGGTGTACATCGTTGAACCAACAACTATTAAAAATATGCAAGAGAGAATTCGTACTTGCATAAACGAAATTTCTCCGGAAATTATCCTTCGATCTATTGGCTCCATTGGACGACGTTTCAATTTATGTATTGAAGAAGAAAAAAAACATTTCGAGCATTATTTGTAAATACCTAATTTTTATTTGATGTAAATTTTTAATTTTGAGTTTCAAAAAGTAGATTAAAATGTTAGTTTGCTTTTTGATAGGGAAAGAAATGAATTTTTAAGAAAAACGAAATACTATCGTAAAAAGAATGTTTTTAGGATCTCAATAATAAAAAAAAAAGATGGCATTCCATTTAAAAAAAGTTGAAAGTCGCCATTTTGAAATAAATCGTCCAATTGAAAATCTGATATCACCATCGTGTAGAGAATATCCTGAAAGATATTACTGCTAAATATTTTGAAAGTAGTACCCATAGTGTGGCTAAAAAAAATAAGGCGCTTACTCTGAAGTTACTACGCGGAAGAATACCTGGAAGCCAATCACAGCATATAATATGTATATATATATATATATTGATGCCTGTTAAGTTGTCACCTCCGGCATACAGAAGAGGCGTCCTGACCTCCACGTCTTCCCTTTGATCTGTTGCTATAAATATATATATATATGATGAGGGGGACTCCGACAATCCGAATTTCAAAAGAGGGGAAGCAATTTCTTCTTTTTTATGGGGTCATATATAGAGCATACGAAAGATACGTTCGGACCTCCAATATATATATATGAAAAGAGACATCTAATTCATTGTTACCTCCAACACTGTTGCCAAATCTACACACATGACTCAGCTGTTCTCACCTACAACTAGTACGGGGGCGTGTGGTAGAAAACCTACCGTGATAATCTTAATATGCATATATGTGCTATACATTGTTGAATTTGTTTTGAAACGTAAATTACGAATTACGATGGTACCAGGCTCTTAGTGGTGGCAGAGAGCCGTAAAACCCTTTTCTCCATGGCGCAATCAGAACTTCTTAATTTTTTAGATTTTATTAAAACAGTCATCATTCGATAATTAGTAACGAATTGTCATTTATTAATTTTTTTTCATAATGTGGACAGTTCTCTAGTAAATAATTAATTATGGAAATGGAACTTTATTCTGAAATCGCAGTCAAGGTCCTTTTTGTTATCGTATTACATATCTTAATAATTGGGGGTGAATATGGAAAGAAAATTTAATTTTTAACATTCTTTTTATAAAATACAGTTTCGGAAATCGATGAAATTAAAAAGCGTTATAGAGCTACATTTAATTTTAAAGAGTTCTTTTGTTCAGCCAAAGAAGGAACAGTTCCTGTGACATTATTTTATTAAGAAATGCATATAATAAGAAGAATATCTCTAAAATTAAAACGCAGAACAAAAATAACAGAAAACAAAGCACTTGGAAATGAACTTCTTCATTATTTCTTCATATTAATTAAGTTATATTTAATAAGTAGAACTTATACACGTTTAAAATGTTTACATTTACAATAGGAAATAAAAATTAAAAAATGTTGTATTATTTTATTAGTCACTGTGTGAAATTTTAATTAAATGCTGAAGTTTCGCTTTTAAAACTGGAACATTTCGCTTCATTTTATTTTTTTT
>JABXWE010029864.1:0-12963 GCA_014611495.1 Limonius californicus
ATTGCTGTGTTATTTACCCTGTATTAATATTAATATTATGAATATACCTATACTATGTTAATCTTACGAGATAACTCCGATATGATGTGATTTTTGGCTTCGTAATGCTTTACGAATATTCAAAAGGATACTATTTTCATAATAGGAAGCTGGTTTTACCTGAAATTGTTTATAATTAGTTTCTTTATCATGTAAGGAAGGCTATTTAAAAGATTGTATTGATAAAAATGGACAAGTGTATACCTAATAAGAGAAAAAGGTCTCGTATGATCTTCGGAAGTGCTGCGTGATGGCATCATGAGTGTTAAAAGTGATCTTGTGAATAGACATTCCTTAGGGGATGATGTTTGAACATCGTAGTGCGATGTAGGAAGTTGTTTTGGTTATTTGTGAAAGTGAAGTAGCCCTAGAAGATAAAATTTGTTTTATTACTGATTTATATTTTGGTATATACGTGTGTAACTACATTAGTTTATGTTTTACTATGGTATTATTGTTATATTTAATTTCTATTTTATGTAAAGGGAAGCTTAGAAGAAGTTTTGTTATTTAGATGGAAGTTGTTTATTAGTTACTGGTAAAATTGTAAAGATGTTATAATTTTCAGGTTAGAAATCTTTTATTGATGATTTTTCCATGTATAATAAGTGTGAAGGGTATTTTGTTTATTTCTGTATATTGTTTAATAATTGTTGTTAATGTTTAATATGTTTTTGAGGTGTTTCTTTTGAATTTTGTTTAAATTTAATTATTTGAGCACATGTAATTTTTTATCCCAGATTTGGGAGTGTTTGGTATTAAAAGTTGCATAATTTAGTCAGGATGATTATTCTGAAGTTTGTTTATTCATATTTTGCTTAATAACATTGTAATTAATAATTTTATATTGTTGTAAATCAGCTGATTAGGTTCCAGATTAATTTGTGAATTTTCATTGGTACATCTTTAACTTTGATATGCGCCGAAGTTCCAAATTTGGCAAATTTTGCAGTTTAGTCTTGTTTGGATGCTTAAAAAGAAAGCACGCTTAACGTGTTAGCTCCAATTTTAATTTTACTGGGCTTAAGAGCTAATTTTCAAAGTTATGGGCGGTGCCCAAAGTTGTTTACTAAAATTATTAAGGTTATGTTAACGTATTAAAATAATTAATTATGTGAAAGTTTTTGTTACAAGTGTTAATTTAATTATGAAAGCAAAGTAATAAAAGTTTAGTTAATTTACAAGTTATTAAAAGTGTTTAATTTTAAAATAATCCAACTTACCTGGAGTGTAAAATTCAATGGTGTGCTTATTCTCAAATTCCTGAAAAATAAATTATTAGAGAATATTGAATTTAGAAGTGCTATTATTAATTCATAATAAGAAAAAGGTTACTTACCATTTTTGGAAACTTAATATGTTTCATTGTAACCGTAATTGATTTATCTACGATCGAGATCATGAGTTCAGCGAGATCAAGCCGAAAGTGACGCTGTCATCATTAATTTGCCGGGAGAATTGCCGACGATCGCAAATTCTGACATTTCAGATGTACACTGGACAGCAACATTTTGGAATGTGCACTAGAGGACAACATTTTAGAAGAAATACAGATAAGTTTATTTGAATTTATTATATATGTGTGTTGAATTTATTACTGTATTTTGTAACTATCAGTAAGCGAGGCCACGAATTAAAAACCCTGAGATGTTTAAAATGTTTATATGCTGGTATTTTTAATTAATGTTATTGGCGTAACCAACCTAAAATCTTAATTTATGAGCTAGCTGAGGTAAATCAAAATCAAATTTGTTTGAATATATATATATTGCTATGTATTACTCCTAATAAATAATTAATAATAATATAATCGTCTCACGTTGGCAGCGACAAAAGATGCTGTGTAATATTTTTTTAAATTAATAATTGAATATAATTAATATCAATTCAATTTTGATTTAACCTCAGCTAGCTCAATATTTATAATATTCAGGTTGGTTACGCCAATAACATTGATTATAAATACCAGCATATACAAAATTATAATGATCTCAGGGTTCATTCGTGGCCTCACTTAAATGATAGTTACCAAGATTTCAACAATACAAGTTTACACACATATAAATTAAAAATCAGAGTTTACTTATCTTATTCCCAAACTTCCGAAGTGTAGTGTACATCACTAAAGCTGCCGCTGACTGTATACTGAAATCTTCCTGGAATGTGCTGTCAGCTGGTATCCCGCCAAAACGTCCAAATATCTTCACATCTGACAGAATACTTGACCTTGCTCTCGTACTCGTGGAAACAATTATTTTATTTGTTTAAAGTGTCGTTATAATCTCCAGTGAACACTTCCGAATTTTTATTATGTTGTTATCAATCACTTTGGGTAAGTTGTTATACTTTTAAATTGTAATAATGAATGCACTTTTAAATTCATGTTTTGATTTTTAGGTTATAGATGTTGAAATAAAAATACTCAATTCAAACCAGTTCTTCAGGTATGAAATTAATTTTAATGCTTTAATAACACGTAACACTGAACAATATTTTAAATTATGTTACAATTATTTACACTTGATGATTTATCAAATAATAACATTGAAGAATTTTATAAGTTTTTAGCCACGCCTACTTTTACGCGAATTTGATCCTTAATAAATTAAATTCTTATTACAGAGAACTAAGGAAAAGCGTCCTTCCGCTTTCAATACAAATAAACAACTAACTATCTCTAAAATATACCAAAATGAACATTTCGCGCAGAAAACTTTAGAAATGGACCAATGTGAACGTCCAAAATTATTGTTTACAAAATTCAATTGTTAATTAACAACTTAAAATTACAAATTACAGGATAAATAAATTATAATTCATAAAACTAAATTCATAACTATGATTTACATAAAATTACGCTTCTTTTAATACCCAACATGACCAGATTTGAATTAAAAAAAATTACACATTAATAAATATCCAAAATTTCTAAATTTCAACATTTAAGACATTAAATCATGCAGTTCTTAATCTAAATTTTATAATATTAATAAATATTCAAGAAAACATCCTTCTCACATATTAATACAAGATAAAAATCAAAAACTAAATTTCTAACCTTTAAAAGTACTAAATTTCCCTTATTTTCCAAATTAATCAATAAATAATATACTTCCACAAAATAAAAGTGTTTCAACACCTTCCTCAAACAACATATTAACTCTTTATGATAATATTAATACTTTAAACTATAAATACCATTTGTTACATAACTATGTACACAACATAAATCCATAATAATTAAGTTTTCAATGTTTCAGGGCTCCCTTAGTTGCCCACAGCACTCAACTTAACATCCAACGTCCCACTACAATGTTTTAACATCATTTTCTACTGAATGTTCATGCACACGATCAACTTTAAACCACAAATAGCAATACGTCTCACATCCCGAAGATCGTACAAGACCTTAATTACATATTAAGTATTCAATTATCAATTTTAATTGATAGAATCTTTTAAATAGTTTCTGTTACATGTCAATGGTACTAATTATTAATATTTTCAGGTGAAAACCATCCTCTAATCGTCAAAATAATATCCTTTTATACATACATAAAGTATTACGAAGTCAAAAAATTACATTATATCATGGTTATCTCATAAGATTAACCCTACAACTACAACCCAAGTCGGAGTTTTGGTCACTGGGCCACTATCCATGAGAAAAATTTAAACAAAATCGTTAGAGCCTACTTCGGTTTATAAATTTTTCAAAATTTGATTTCTACTTTTTTTTATTTCTTAGTTATCGGATAACTTTTGTTTTAAATGAAAAAGTTTTTAAAAAATTAGTAATTGAAAGTTTTTTAATTTGGCAACACTGCCCAACGTAAACCTATAATAGTCGCAATGCAAGAAGACCAGAGTAGGATTATAATGAAAACCATACCTATCTGCCAAATTGTCGAGGGTATTTACACCGTAAAGTTAGCGGTTCCCAAACAATTTTAAGATAATAAAATGCGTTGCTGTTAACATCTATTTTATTAAAAAAAAATCGTATCAAGGTTATTACTTAACTAACACCAACAAAACAAATTAATTGTACGTAAAAATTATTCTTTGAACGGATTTTTCACTTATTTGTAGAACATGTGCTGTACGTTTCACACAACTAGTAAAACGAACAATCTCACCCATATTTTCTCTTTCCAGCTGCATAAACTGAAGCACATTCCAAATTAACTCGCGGCATTTACCGTCTAAAACAAAACGACTCATTTCGGATCTGCTTAAAAGTATACAGTAGATGTTTACATGCCAATAATTCGCCTTTAACTGCATTTTCTTATTTCCTTTATCTGCCTAATTCAAAATGTGTGAATAATAGCTTTCAGCAACTTATTAAGAAATCTCCTAATGACTATTCAAAGAAACACAAATTAGTCGTTTCTTATTTCTTTTGTATGAATTATGGGTAATCGGGTAATACATGTTTGCAAATACGTACCGCTATATGTAGGTATAATGTAAAAATAAATGTTAACAAACTAGCAGCTCCGTAAAAAATTGTTTAAACCCTTCATACAGTTTAAATTTTTATTGTTTTGGTAGCCCTGGTCTCTGCTGGGCTATAAAAGACAGGAGGCTCAGCTAGAAAAGGATGCAGTGTTGCAACTTAGGGTTTTCATTTTAATCCTACTCTGGCCTTCTTACATTACGACTACTTTCCCAATTTGGTGTTACACGAAGAGTTTTTAAATTATTAGCAATTGAAAGTTTTTTAATTTGGCAACGCTGTCTAACTTAAACCTAAGCGGATGCATGCCTTGATCGTATATTGCAATTACAAAATTAAATAAAAAATGTACCAACGTCGTTAATGTCATTTTTGAAACATTTACAAGTTTAAAAAATGACATTAATGACAGTCTGTTTGTCATACATGCAGCTATCTATTTAATTTTAATACTCAAAATCCAAAAAAATACTCTAGCAACGGCTTCCAAAATTACAAACAAGATTTTGTATTGGTAAAGACTGAATTATAAGTAAACTGGTTACCGAAATGGGAAAATTTATATGTGATTACTTATTTTACTTACTGGACTATGAGTTGTGAATACTATGTAAATGTATTTTTCACCGATAGCCGAAATTTATTACAAAGTTTGGTCAGAAATAACTCCATAATCAAAGGATTAACACTATACTGGCGATTCGCGGAAAATTCTTCAAAAGCAATTCTTCGAAAGCAAATTGTTCGAAAAACAATTCTTCGAATGGGCAATTATTCGAATCAATGATTCTTCGAAAAGCAATTATTCGAAATGCAATTGTTCGAAACGGTAATTTTTCGAATTATTGGATATTTGTACCCGACCATAGAATAGAGGAATATGACTTATTTGAAGGTATCAAATATATACCTACTAGAACAACAAATAAAATAGAAAATACTTTTAAAACATATATTTATTCAAAGTAACGTAAAAATACATTTTTGTGCAATTGTACGCGAAGTGACAACTTCGCGTACGCCATGCAGGCCGCAAAATTTAATTTCGCGGCCGCTGTCATAGCGACGGCCGTTAAACTGAATGTCACATATACATACATATTTATTTTGACACATGAGAATGGACAGTTTTTAGAAATTATTTATTATTTATCTCATTTCCATGGTAACATGAAAGCCGACCGTCTTTCTATTTACGCCGAAAATTATAATTTTTAAAATTTCATCAATAATTATTGAGGATTCTACACAATTGCACAAAAAATGTTGTGTATACTGCGGCCGCGTCATTCTTTAACGTCCTCGAGGTTGCCTTGCCTCGGCCGCAAGCGGCCTCGGCGGCAATCTTCCTCTCGGTACGTTAAAGAATGATTTCGCGGCCTAAGTATACAAATAACTATTATTGTAAGTTTTTGTTAAATTTTTGTTAAATATTATTACTTGTTAATGCAAACTAATAACTATTTTTTAATTTGTGGTCGTTTTCACTGCCGCTTTTTGTTTATACAACCTAGTATCCAATATTATGAGCGATTCCACGTAGATACTCCATTACATCGTTTGCTGGATCGTAATTTAACACTAAACGCGCAATCCCTTCAGCACAATGGTTGTTATTTTTACGGCCGCGGGGAGGTTCTTGGCCACTGACGTATTGCTCAATACGAAGTTCATTGATGCTCTGTGCTCTTTTTATGGCAGATATAAATCTCCATAAATTTGGGTTATCTCCACAAACTTGTTGTTGAAATCCTCGGTGCCAACCTTCCACGCTATTATTAGTTTTCGGTAGGCCTTGCAACGCTGCATCGTAACAGTTCCACAGAGAAATACAGAACCTCGGTGAACGCCGTTGTAGGCGTCGATTTGGTCTGCCGATTCAGTTGTCTTCAAAATAATCAACTACTTGTTGAGCTTCTGGAGGAAACAGGTCGTTATCGCATAGGTATTCTAAAGTATCAACCACCTGATTTATGGGTACAAATGCGATAGCAAAAAGCAACCGGAGGGTTAGGGCAAATTCTGCATCGTTTTCATATCGCCGTTGTAGTGGACTCGAGAACTTTTATTTCCCTTAGCCCTTATACATGTGTCTTCTGTTTTATTTGGTAATAATACATATACCAATGGCAACGTATCATTATCTTGTAGACCGTGTATCGTATACAGCTGTTGAAAAAGTGACGGAACAGTCTTAAAAGTTCCGTCACCATACCAATGCCTGGAACACACCAAAAGTTGCATGTTTCTTCTTTTGGTAAAAACAAACATGCGATCTTCTTCTGGGCCGGAATCAAACTGTTCTCCGTTTGCGTATACATTTCTTGAAAAACAATTTCTCTTCGATATAGTGGTAGTGCTGGTCCGGGATTGTGCTTGGTTCGAACATTTCGTATTGTCTGTTTTATAGTACTAACCGATGGAAGTTGAGCTGCTACAGCTGAGCCAACACCAAGAAATGCACTTGAAACAATATAATGTCTCGTGTATGTCAGATTCAAAAGGGTTTAAATCTTAAGAATAAAATAAAATACAACAGTTGAAGGATTACTGGACTTTATTAAGAGCGATCCGACTTGGTCGAGCCACCATCTCTGAATCCCCCTTTTTACACGAATATAATTAAACCATATAACAGCCTGACAACAATGACCGCCCTGTGTTAGAGCGTCGAGCTAATTCACCAGCTGAGTGTTTACAAACGTGTGCCACGTCCCTAAATCATACATACTATAATCTATTGTAGTTTTTGGAAACACGTAAGCTTTTCCCAATTAACATATTGAATTACTACACTAGTTAATTATAACCTAAAGGAGCAAACAGTCCCTTATTCATAAAATAACGGCAGCTCCAGTAATCCCTCCGTCGCGTCGGTCGGTTGGCTCCATAACAAAAACAGGCGATAAATTAGACGAATGCTCACATGTATTTTTAGCATCGTCTCGGATCTTATCTTATTTAAAATTTCACTTTCAACGCGGGCTGCATCATCAACGTGGTTATGCGCACTTTCTTTAACAATTTCGTCACCAATTGTTATTACATGACCTTTACACTTGACGGTTTGAAAATTTTCACATTTCCAATACAATTTATCATCGACTTGTTTGTATTTCAGAAATAAGTGACCACCAGTATTCAACTTTTTATTGCCTTTTTCAGAAACAACAAAGTTCAGAGTCATCTTTACAGCAGAAAATTCTAGCAATTACGAAAACGATGCATGAAAACAAGAAGATTTATACAAAGAACTACGAAATTTGAACCAACCACAAGCAAACAAATTTGTTCTATCTCAATTATTGGTAGAAAATAACTTAAAATGTGAACCAATTGAAAGGAACCGATTAAAACGTACCTAATTATTGGTCATTCGACAGCAGGTAGCTTAATAATCCCTAGTCCATAATGACAGAGATAACTTCTTCTGGGTATCGTTAATAGGCTTTTAAATTAAGTTTTCTTTTCTACATTTAAATACATTTAAAGGAAGTTGATCAGAAGAGATTAAACATTTCAAATAACCGCCATTCGAAAAATTTCGTTTCGAAGAATTGTTTATTCGACAAATTGCCGTTTCGAACAATTGTATTTCGAATAATTGCTTTTCGAAGAATTGTTCATTCGAATAATTTCTCATTTGAAAAATTGTTTTTTGGAGAATTGCTTTCAAAGAATTGTTTTCGAAGAATTTT
The DNA here is from genome assembly GCA_014611495.1 of Limonius californicus. Lineage (NCBI taxonomy): Eukaryota > Metazoa > Arthropoda > Insecta > Coleoptera > Elateridae > Limonius > Limonius californicus. Next base: position 8,200 of record JABXWE010029864.1, read on the forward strand.
CCGGATACCTTGCGGTCGGCGTTTTGGACAGGGCTTATAGGCGTTCGTGGACAGTTTGCCGAATGGTCAAAACGCCGAATCGATGTGCAGTCGGCGTTTTGGGGCAAATACAAATTTAGATTCGGATTCGTCGTGATACTTTCATTACAGGACGCTTAAATTTTTGAAAAATTTTAGCAAGTGATTTGTCGGCTATTGTTGCTACGTTTGAACATAAACTGTAAGTTGTCATCAATATAAAAGTTACCTATTTGCACAGCTAAAACTGAAATCAACGGTCCGTAGTTTTCCTTTCCTTGTTTAAAATACGCTAATCGATTTATGACAAATGATTGTGATTGCGAATTTAATACTACTTTTGGCGTATTTAAAACGGCAACAAAACAACACAAATAATACAATAACAACTCACTCTGCTGTTTCTAGCATACACGAAACAAATAATCTAGCAATTATTTTCAGAATAGTATATTCTTCAACGAGTGTAGAATGACAGCTATTATTCACAAGGATGAAAATTCTGTCACGAGCCGAAGGCGAGTGACAGAATCATCCGAGAGAATAATAGCTATTCTACACAAGTAGGAGACTATACTTTCTCTACGACTATTTCATAGGAAGTTACAATTTTTGGTCCGAATCAGTATAATAAAAATTTTGCTTTAGATGGACGTATATCGGTTCACTAGCCACAACCATTTTACGCCGTGTAAACCATTGTGTACTGTTTCTGCGATTTCTTCGGCAGTAAATTAATACACGTCGTTTTCGCGGTTTCCGTTATTTCTGGTGGCATACACATTTCAGCGTTTTCGCTGTCTGAATTATTCATACCTAGTTCTTACTGTTTTTACAAATACGAAAATTTCAAACTGTTTTTGACAGTTACTTCAAAAACAAGTGGGAGATCCCAAGCGCTAACATGCCACGCCCATTGGATTCTGATTCATTATCGCACCGTTTTTTACAGAATCCAACGGCAATGGAGAATATCTATCATTCTTCAACTAAAAAGGTATATGTAACGAATACATTATATTTTAGTCGTAGAGAAATGTAAGTTACTGTTACTGACTAGAGTATGATTTATTGTGTTTCTCCCAAACGATAGTTGTATTGTAATAATAATTTCTTAATCTTGACAGTGCAGTGTGCACTTATAGAACATATAATGAGAACCCTAATTAAGAATGGCTAATATGCAAATAAATCTTAATTTAAATTTATAAGCCTTTGAAGAAGTTCAAGTTTATTTACAATGATTTTTTCAATGTGGTAATCTAGTAAAGCTACGAAAGCATCTATGTTAAGAAACCGCCTAAACCTTTACTGGTAGTGCTGCTAGAAAAATACTATATGCAATAGAATATATTGTCGTGTACGGACAGCAGCGTACTTTTCTAACTCAACCTTAATTTCTGTTACTTGTAATTACTTCACCTTGCATCCGACTAGCTCTCATATGGGTTTATCTCAATTACTGGGTCGCTCATTTATTATATTACCACACCTTCGTAGTTCGCTGTTTTTAACTCTGATTGCATTCCAAATAAAAGATTACCAGTTCATTTAAACTCCACTTTTAATATTTTTGTACAGTTACAATAAATCTAAACACATTCCATTCCAATCTTTACATTTTTAGTACTTAATTTTGAATTTATATTATGCTCGGATTCCTGCGAATAATTTCATGTCCGCAGCTTTTTTAAATTTTTTACACATCAAATTATTTACTCATCTCCCCGACAACCCTGATGTTTGGCCAATCGAAACATTTCAACGATCTCACTCGATCTACGCCAACGTCTTTTTAAAAAATGAATGAATATCCTTGAACACATACTTCGATGTGCCAAACATTATACAGAAAAGCAACTAAAGTTAACACAAAGATAATGTAGAGAAGGAAAATACAAGGCTAACCAAAATATCATGTCAATATGTAGTTATTATCACATCAAATGTATAATATAAATTACGTCAACTGAGATCATGAACGTATTAATTTATGTTTTTAATTTATCTCCTTTAATATAAAAAACTATTGGCAAATTGAACTAGAGTTATTCTTTTTAGCATAATTTTGTAAACCGGTTCTGATTATATTTCTTCTAGGTAAAGGATATTGAAGTCATGCATTATTAATATAAAATGGAGTCCCAAACTGATGACGTTTGTAATACTGCTTTCTGTGTTTGACAAAATACAGTCAATTTGTTATTACTTAAACAAACATGGGCGAATTATAGTGATTTGCTTTTTTTACGCTAAGGACCTAAAACTTTTGATTGCATATGTTTTTTTTTATAAATATTAACTTACCGTTTATAGGTTTGCGGTCAGTTTGATTAAACCCTTGTGTAGATTATGAATATTACCGATTACATAGTATTTTGCTTATTGCGGAGAGTTCAAATGCAACTTTTGTCAGAACTCAGTTCATTGTATTTTTGTTACGCTCTTAGTAAATTTTACAAGACCGATAAGTGAAATAAGCAACATGTTGTTATTACTTCGCAACATAACATCTTGTGTAACGCCCAGTGCTATCAGGAATTAGTCTGTAATTTAAATGACAACGTAATTATGTGGTATATGTTATAAAGGGTGTCCCAAACAAAATAGTCTGTTGTTAGTAACTTTGTAAACAATCAAATTTAAAAAATTCAGCGAAGCATGTCAACAACAGTATGAAGATGGACATCTTCTACCATGTAAGTCATCTATTCTACTTCACCCCCCTAGCTCCCACCCCTACCAACCTGAAAATGTTAAGTGATAAGGATGGCGAGTGATATTTCATTAAAAAAGTGTCTCTGTTCTTTGCATAACCTGAAAATTGTTTGGAATTCTGTAAAATCGTTTTCCAGGAATGGTATTTTGAATTTTCGGATGCGTATGAGAAATGGTAAATAAAAATATTTCCGAAAACTGTTCGGGATATTTTATTAAATGTTCAAAGTCGCCACCATTAACTTCCATACAATAATAAATCGATTTTCAAAGCAACTTCGTACATTATTAAACATTTCGAGCTTTAATAAACGATATTCCTGATGAATCCGGTTCTTAACTGTTCCGGAGAATCTGGTTGAGAACATAGATTTAATTTTTAGGGACCCTACAGAAAGACGTCTAGGGGGTGAGATCAGGTAACCTGGCTGGCCAGTAGGTAGAACAAGAACTTAGCTTTCCAGTTCGTCTCATCTAAAATGTAAACAAATCAGACTTTCACAAGAAGACACAGTTGATAATTCTTACCCTTCTTATAAACGAAAATAATTAAAAACAAACATTATGTTTTGTTGGTATGTTACTTAATTTAATGTTTATTATTTTAAACATTAAATAATACAATTTAAACATTTTTTTAAAATGTCTTAATATATGTTATATTAAGACATTTTAAAAAAATTTTTGTACAGTTACAATAAATCTAAACACATTCCATTCCAATCTTTACATTTTTAGTACTTAATTTTGAATTTATATTATGCTCGGATTCCTGCGAATAATTTCATGTCCGCAGCTTTTTTAAATTTTTTACACATCAAATTATTTACTCATCTCCCCGACAACCCTGATGTTTGGCCAATCGAAACATTTCAACGATCTCACTCGATCTACGCCAACGTCTTTTTAAAAAATGAATGAATATCCTTGAACACATACTTCGATGTGCCAAACATTATACAGAAAAGCAACTAAAGTTAACACAAAGATAATGTAGAGAAGGAAAATACAAGGCTAACCAAAATATCATGTCAATATGTAGTTATTATCACATCAAATGTATAATATAAATTACGTCAACTGAGATCATGAACGTATTAATTTATCTCCTTTAATATAAAAAACTATTGGCAAATTGAACTAGAGTTATTCTTTTTAGCATAATTTTGTAAACCGGTTCTGATTATATTTCTTCTAGGTAAAGGATATCGAAGTCATGCATTATTAATATAAAATGGAGTCCCAAACTGATGACGTTTGTAATACTGCTTTCTGTGTTTGACAAAATACAGTCAATTTGTTATTACTTAAACAAACATGGGCGAATTATAGTGATTTGCTTTTTTTACGCTAAGGACCTAAAACTTTTGATTGCATATGTTTTTTTTTATAAATATTAACTTACCGTTTATAGGTTTGCGGTCAGTTTGATTAAACCCTTGTGTAGATTATGAATATTACCGATTACATAGTATTTTGCTTATTGCGGAGAGTTCAAATGCAACTTTTGTCAGAACTCAGTTCATTGTATTTTTGTTACGCTCTTAGTAAATTTTACAAGACCGATAAGTGAAATAAGCAACATGTTGTTATTACTTCGCAACATAACATCTTGTGTAACGCCCAGTGCTATCAGGAATTAGTCTGTAATTTAAATGACAACGTAATTATGTGGTATATGTTATAGAGGGTGTCCCAAACAAAATAGTCTGCTGTTAGTAACTTTGTAAACAATCAAATTTAAAAAATTCAGCGAAGCATGTCAACAACAGTATGAAGATGGACATCTTCTACCATGTAAGTCATCTATTCTACTTCACCCCCCTAGCTCCCACCCCTACCAACCTGAAAATGTTAAGTGATAAGGATGGCGAGTGATATTTCATTAAAAAAGTGTCTCTGTTCTTTGCATAACCTGAAAATTGTTTGGAATTCTGTAAAATCGTTTTCCAGGAATGGTATTTTGAATTTTCGGATGCGTATGAGAAATGGTAAATAAAAATATTTCCGAAAACTGTTCGGGATATT
>JABXWE010029865.1:0-15081 GCA_014611495.1 Limonius californicus
TTGCTGTAGGTAACCCAGATTACGAACAATACTATGGACAAATCCTACACTCGCATCAATTATTTATGAAACTTCTCTAATTGAAATTCTGCTATTTTATTTAATAAGGCCTTTCACGCATGCACTATTGTTTTCTGTTAATGCAGTACACCGTGCACCTGGACACGGCTCATCCATAGTCCCCTCTTTTCCATTCTTAAATTTTCGCCACCACTGCTTCACATTTGAGTACGCAATACATGCATATCCATAAACTTCTTGCATTCGCGTATGAATCTACAATGGCTGCACACCATCAGCGCATAAAAATTGTAGGACCGCACGCTGATCAAACTTGGGAGGATTTTCAACAACAAACGCCATTTCAAAATCGAAGTTTTAAAAGTCAGAATCAAATTCAAACGCCAGAAACTTATTTGTGTTGCTTGCAAACACTGCTAACATTAACAAACGTCATTTGAATTATTGCATTTGTTTTCAAGGCTAAGTTGATCAAAGATGAATTTCAATTGAACAAGCATCGTATATGGAGAAGAGATTGTGCAATTTTTTTACACGTTGCTTACTACCAGAACTAGTAGATTCGAGGAGATGCCGTCAACAGGAAATTAGAGATATTTATTTGATCTGATCTGTACAGTTCATACGGTGTGTCCAATGAAAACTGAAACACACGTTAATGTTTTTACAATAAACTAGTAGAAAAAGTTAATCAGTAAGGTATTAAATTTCAACCAAGTCAAATTGACTTTTTATTAGCGATTCACAACGCTTGTCAGTTGGTATGGTCAAATGCCACAATTACCGGTTGCAGATTTCATTTGTAGCAAAATTTGTTTAAAAAAATCATTTATTTAAATAAAAATTACCTTGATGATACAACTTTATTTCTCCCTAGAAGTTGGGGTTTTACGAATGTTGTGCTCAATTTTCAAACAGGAATTTATTTTAAAAATTAGAAATATCAATTGTTTAAAATTTTTAACTAATGGTATATTAAAAATAAATAGATGAATACGATAAGAAACTACTATGCAGATACTTATTGGGTAAATCTATTTGTTATAATTATTTGCTTACTAATTAGTATATAATTATTTTTGTTATTATTGACTAATTGTACAATAAAAACATGTTAACCTGTTATGATTTTATTATCTAATTTTCTATTTCTTTCTACCTCTACCTGTGCTAATCCCTAGAATAGAAACTCGTGATTGAACAGCCGGTTCGATGTACAGACCGACTGCTGAGAAGTCGAAGTCCATTAAGAAATCCTTGTGCGTATTGGTGTTAAGCAAGTTGCCTACCTATATGTATTTTCCTTAAAGTAGTTACAATTACGACGTAATGGCCGTTATCACTTTGACCAATATTACCCAAAAATGCATTAAGTTGAAACAATTCTGAATATTTGTTAATTGTTTGCTGCCTTACTTCGTTGAAATTCATACTTTATATATTAATAATAATAAAAGGCAATTTCAACAGGTATTTATTTTTATTTTGGCTTTATACGTATTTCGACATACAATATGTCATTATCAAAAGCATTTAATGAAGTAAACATTTGTAGTTGCTTGGGTAATAGCACACTGGATCTTGGTTTCGGGCTTGGTTCAGGTCTTCTATTCCAAAACTTCCAATAGCGGAGAATTTATGAGCTCAATTTGCTCATTCATTAAATGTGTGTTTGTTAAAGTGTGTTTGTGAATTTGAAAGGCCTCGAGTATATCCAATTTACGTTTATCATCACAGAAGTGTAAAAATGTTATTATATTATTTGATGTCAATGCATGATTGTGTACAAATATAAACACCCAGAAAAATCTAACTACGCTAAACACTTATTAGAACACAATCATGCATTGACATCAAATAATATAATAACTTTTTTTACACTTCTGTGATGATAAACGTAAATTGGATATACTCGAGGCCTTTCAAATTCACAAACACACTTTAACAAACACACCTTTAATGAATTAGCAAATTGAGCTTATAAATTCCCCGCTATTGGAAGTTTTGGAATAGAAGACCTGAGCCAAGCCTGAAACCAAGAGATCCAGTGTGCTGTTACCCAAGCTACTACAAATGTTTACTTCATTAAATGCTTTTGATAATGACATATTATATGCCGAAATACGTATAAAGCTAAAATAAAGATAAATACCTGTTGAAATTGCCTATTATTATTATTAATATATAAAGTATGAATTTCAACGAAGTAAGGCAGCAAACAATTAACAAATTATTATCATCTTCACTAGAAGAGCAAGCCAGACTATACAAGAAGATCATGATAAAACATGGATTAGCAGCACAGAACATTTAATCAAGAATGTCTAAGAAAGAAGCTTATTCCGAACTACATTAACATCAATACAAGAACCAAAAATTACATTACTGAGAAGATCATCAAAAACGCTAAAGTAAGATGGTTGAAAGAAGAATCAAAGAAATGATTCAGAATTAGAGACAACTTGCACATTCATTTAAAGGTACTCCACACAGAACTCACATACAAATTACACCCAATTGAATTTGACGTTTTTGACAATGACATTAGAGAATTAGTTAGCAAAATTAAATTTCAAAAATACACAATACAGAAACACAAACTTTTAAGATTAGAGCAAAACACACGTGAACTTAAAAATTATACAAAACCCAACACCATCATAAATTTCCATCCTCGTTTCCTAAATTTGCCAAACATAGAATTCAATGACAAGGAAGTAAAATTTCTAAATAAAGGATTCAAATTCTGTCCATTCCCAAAATTCACTAACAATATTAAAGAAATTTTAGCAGTTAATTCAGAAAATATTCTTAAAGAAAAACATTTCAATTATGCAAAATTCCAAATTGCCATTTTGTTAAAAGACATGTCAACAACACACAAACATTCAAATTATAATACAAACAAACATAATAATTTACTACTTGCATCAATTAAAGACAAAATCACAACAAACAATCTTATTTCTGTTAGAGCAGATAAAGGTAATACTTTAGTTATTTTACATAAAGATGATTATATACAAAAAGTTAATAATTTTATAACTACCTCAAATTTAGAAACCTTAAATAGAGATCCTACGAAAAAATATAACAGCTATCTAAAACAAACATTAAATAACTGTATTGTTACCTTAACTGATTACGAGAAAAGAAAAATAATACATCCAAACCCACAACCACCAAAACTATACGGTTTAATAAAAATACATAAACCCCAAATGCCTATTAGACCGGTAGTCTCATACATAAACGCACCCAGCCACATGTTAGCAAAAACATTAAATAACATAGTTACTAGTTTAGAATACACACCAAAATATTCTGTTAAAAATTCTTCCGAATTAATCAGTAGGTTGTCCAGTTTAGGTTTACCACCACACTGCAAACTAGTTAGTTTCGATGTCACCAATATGTTTTCACAAATACCTCCTCAAGAGTGTATTCATTTGTTAAATAATATTTTTATCAACAAAAATGTTGAATTAACAAAACGAAATGAGTTGATTCAATTATTCGAACTTTGTATTAATCAAAATTATTTTATTTTTAATGATAAAATTTATCTTCAAAAAAACGGTTTACCAATGGGAAGTCCAATTTCTCCACTTTTAGCTAATATATTTATGGAAAATTTAGAAGACCGAATTTTTGAATCAAATCATTCTTCGAAAATTATATTTTGGTTCCGTTACGTTGATGATATTTTAGCATGTTTTAATAGTTCATTTGAGTTTATTGGTGACTTCTTAACGTTTATCAATACTCTACACTCAAACATAAACTTTACATTAGAAACAGAACAAAACAGATGTATTAATTATTTAGACTTAAACATAAAAATTAATTCCGAAAACAAACTCGAATACTCTATTTATAGAAAACCTACACAAACAGACATCACAATACCACAGGACTCATGTCACCATAAAACACATAAATTAGCAGCCTATAGGTCACTGATACATAGAGCTTTAACAGTTCCCTTAAGTAACACTGATTACACCAAAGAGATTTCGATTATTAAACAAATTGCACACAGTAATGGGTACCACACAAAACTGATAGACACACTAATCAAAAAGAAAGATTATAAATTAGCAATTCAAAAAATATATTCTAAAGATCACTCTGAAAATGTTAAGTATATTTCAATTCCTTATTTCGGTGATATATCGGAGAAAATTGCTAAAATTATAATCAAATCAAGTACATTTAAAGTAAGTTATAAAACAACAAAAAACACTTTCAACACCTTATTCAACGCAAAAGACAGAACTAACGATTTTTTTTAAAATCAGGTATTTACAAATTAAACTGTTCACATTGTAATTATGTATACATAGGTCAAACAATTAGAAATTTTGACACCAGATACAAAGAACACATACGCTCATACAAATATAAACACCCAGAAAAATCTAACTACGCTAAACACTTATTAGAACACAATCATGCATTGACATCAAATAATATAATAACATTTTTACACTTCTGTGATGATAAACGTAAATTGGATATACTCGAGGCCTTTCAAATTCACAAACACACTTTAACAAACACACCTTTAATGAATGAGCAAATTGAGCTCATAAATTCCCCGCTATTGGAAGTTTTGGAATAGAAGACCTGAGCCAAGCCCAAAACCAAGATCCAGTGTGCTGTTACCCAAGCAACTACAAATGTTTACTTCATTAAATGCTTTTGATAATGACATATTGTATGTCGAAATACGTATAAAGCCAAAATAAAAATAAATACCTGTTGAAATTGCCTTTTATTATTATTAATATATAAATTCTGAATATATTTTCTGAATCTATTCATGTAAGGCATGACACGTACGGATTTAGTTTTTCATTTTTTTTAATTGACGTTTATATTTCAGTTAATTAAAATAAACAAATTGCCTGGTAAAGATCATACGAGACACTTTAAATCCGTACGTGTCTTGCTCTACTACGAGGCATTACAATAAAATATCAAGCATAATTACAAACTAATTTTTGCGAATGTAATATTGGACAAAAGTATTTTATTTCTAATGGCAATTTTACTCAATACAGTGGGTTTCCTAACCCCTGTCCTTATCCTCCTTAAGTAGCAACCTTCAGAATTCTTCTTTGCACCTTCTTTGCAGATAAGGATGTTCCATAATTTTTTATTCATAAAACGTAGCACTTGTAAAAACATAACTTCTAACTTATGAAATTATTAATTGTTGATGATGTTTTCCTTTTTAAAATCATTAACGATGTTTAACAATACGTTTTTGAGCTGGTGGCTAGGAGACCGACAGATCTCGCTCTTTCAAAGCAAGCAAGCAAGCAAGTAGGACATAATTAAAATTTTAATTATAAGTAAATTACACCAAGGATTTTGTTTACATTTATTTGAAAAACAATATGTGTATTCACTATAAAATTCGTAAATAAAAACTGCATATTTTGATACTTTGATTGTATATAATTCGATTAGAAATCATGAAACTAACATTTATTTTTATTAAAATTTCCTATTTTTGCTAAATTAAATTAAATAGATTATTAAAATCATTGAGATGTGTTCTTAACATACTCTAGAACAAAATAATTTTATACATGCCACAAAAGGCAATTCAAATTCCCATCAAATTAAATATGCCGAAAACATATTACAATAGTTCCAAATTAACTTTGTTTACCTATAAGGAAACAGAAATAAGAGTGACAAAAGCTTCCTACTCCTCTATATTAATAAAACCAAATCCACCACTGTCTGAAATCTCAAAAATCCAACATCAACCAGCACAGCAACATAAAAATGTTCATCGGAAATTACCAAACTATAATAGAATCGGTCCCAAGCTTTATTCAACAATTTGTTTCAGGGATTTGCTGCATAAAATAGTTTGAGAATCAGCTCTAAACTTGATTAAACAAAATTAGGAATAAAATAACACTGAAATCGTATGAAGTAGTAAAAACTGTATACGTAATACAACGTTTGATACTTAGGTGTCAGCCGACACACTAATTGTACATTCACAAAGTGCATCCATGGCCTGTTTAACCTTATTGGTGAATGTACAGCAGGCATTTAATTAGTCACAAATCTTATGTAAGAAATAATACATGTACTACGTCATGTTTGTTTAAATCGACTAACATAAGATAATTTTCGAAATGTTGCTTTTATACAAAACGGTAAACAAAAGGTGTACAGTAACATTTCTAAATAACAAACTAAATTTCACTACACATACTTGGAGTAATTAACAAATATAATGCCTTCTTTTATTAATAGTTCAAATTAACATCGTAAATTTATCTACATATTATTTACAAAATATAATTGTATTTTTGGGCAAAGCTGGTACCAAAAATATGTTCTTTCGTCCAAGCGTTCAGTTTGCCTATTATTTCAGGCGTAAGCTCTTCCTTGTATTTTCCAATAGTTCCACATCTAAAAAATTTTCCCTCTTCCGGTATAATTTTTTTTGCCCTTCTTATTTGTATAAATGTTTCCCCGTTTACAGCTTCATTTTTGCTCATAGATTCAAAGCTTAAGTGATCGCACAGCCCCTCGATGCAGTCTTCTGCTAACGGCTTGCCTAAAAAGTTCGCAACTTTCTTAACGACTGACGTAAGGTCTCGTTTCATGTCTTCGTAACTAATAAACAACAAATTTGGTAGCTCTCGTTGCTCCCAAAAACCGAGCACATGTTTCCAAAATGAACCGTATACTGCTTTATTGGCCATAAATACTTTGCAGAAGTCTTCCATGTTTGAAGTCAATCCTTGCAGGAGTTTCCCGTGATGATAGTAAGAAACGCAGACGTCCTTTGGGTCCCTCACTACATATATCATCTGCAAAACCAGATGCGTGATACATCCCAAATTAATTAAATGTACACTTGCCTTTGGAGATTTTGAACCATTTTGGATTTGATCGGGGAGAAGAGCAAACGGCATGTGTGTTTTTATAAATCGCGGATCCGGTTTTTGGCTTACATATCCTACAGAATTATGTACATACTCAGGAACTGCTCCCTGCAAAACCTTGTCCATTTTCTCTACATCACGTAAAGTAGAAAACCTAGAGTAGATCAATATTAGGCATAATCTAACTGAATATTCTTTTATTATTAACTTAAACTTTTCTAGTCTAAAGAGAGTAAAAACGCAACAAAAAACAGCCTTGAGATGAATTATCGAAAATTACAATTATTGGTTAGGAGTCAATACGGTTTAATTGATAAATGTAAAAAATAATTGAGCTATATATAAAATCAATCCAGGTGCAAACACTATCAATTTAACCGATGCTAAGGACTACTGGCTGCTTGAATAAATATTAGCTTATGTAATTTAACATCAAATTAAGTACCCCCATTAATTAATATTCTTAAATAAGAAGTTAAACAGTTAATTTTTTTATATTTCTAGTTTCAATTTGCGTGTAAATCTAACTATACTTATTTGGGAAAGCCCTTATTACATTGTTTGACGTTCTACAAATGGATTTAAACATCAATAGCAATATGCGTACTTCAATATTAATTCAGTTACAGTTAACAAATTGTTTATCTGAGTTAGTTTTGGTTGGTATTATATATCCAGTTTACGGTTATAATATACCCTTAAAATAGCTTGAAATCAGCAACCAGGAAGCTAGTTCCAATTGCTCAATGCTTATTCAAAAATTAGCTATTACTGAATATCCTAAAATTTTGTCTAAGTAACTCGTTTTCTTTGATTTCTTGCATCCTGTTAGCAACGTCAGGTTAACAACCTTTAAATGACGACATCTAGTGAACGATTCCCATATGGTAGGGCCCTGGTTAATGGCACCAACTTAATTATGTAGCATTAGGTTGAATTAGGATAACACTACTCAGTTGATGGCGCCTAAATTATGACTACCATTACATGATGGACTGTAGATGGTTTGCACTTGATGACAATCATTAGACAACACTCAGACTACAAAGGCAAGTTGTAGTTTTCAGAGGATACCCGTATAACAATGTCATGTGATATCAATCAGCTAATATCTCCCAGCTCATGATTTCGAGGTAATAGATCTGAGTAGGCACCGTCGGTTTGATGGCATCCAGTTTATAGTTTTCAGTTTTCTGCCCTCAGTTTACAGCTCCTTTTACTACCGACTTCCAGAATACCGGACTGTAATGTAAAAGACTTTTCGCCTACATTTTTAAATACATCTAGCAGATGTAGAAAACTGAACTACTTTTTGGTAAAAAATAACAGGAACAATTAATATGAAATATATAAGATATAACGTTTCATTAAGAAAAATTCCAAAAATCGATGGCAAAGTCTAATTTTTTATTTCCTTTATTGGTTTTATACATATTCTCTTCTTCGTCTTCTTCTTCGTCCGTATCTATGATATCTAAATCCCCTACCGATATAAACCCATCGTTGGCAATGAGTCGGCAGAACAAGTTTAAATTCAATTCCCTTGGAAAGCAAACATCAAGCGATAGAAACTTAATAGAGAAGGTTAGAGGAAACTCCGTTAAAGCTTCAAAAATATCAGGAAACTTTAGAGATGTAATCTGAAGTAACAAGTATATGCCTCAGGAGAGTAAAGCGGGGATTTACAAAACATGCGTGAGAACGATTTTGACGTAAGCAGCTGAAACTCGAGCAGAAACCTTTAAAACCAAGTGACTGATGAGAAGCGCATAAATGAAAATAGATCGAACAATAAAATAAGTAACTCTACGATATTTAATCATAATTAGGAACATAAGTGAAGAATTACAAAATATAGAACATGTAGTCAGCGGGACAGGACAGAGAAAATGGTAATGGAGACCATACAGACAGAATGAACCCAGATAGCACAAAATGAGCCAAAGACCAAAACCCACAAAGCAGAATACCTCCACGTCTACCACATAACAGATGGACAGACAGCTGGACGTCAAAATCCCAACAGAGGTAGAAAATAGAAAAACATGACGAAGTTCTTATAAAAGAAGACGAAGAAGAAGAAGAGAAGGTCTTTTGAGCTGTTTCCACGTATGCCAGGCTGGAGGCTAAACTAACTCATCGTACAGAGAAGAGTGCTACTATATGGTTAACAATTTTCAAATGTGTTTGTATGATATTCAGGACTGACGGCTTTGCGCCCCCCCCCCCCGCCCAAAACACGAAACTCGTTCGCTTTTTCAATACTTTCCATAAGTTCCATCATTCCTTCATATTCTTCTACGTTTAACGTTTATTTTTAATTCCATCTTCCTGATGTACAGTGTTATGTTATTTTCGAATTCCCCACTGTATACGAATAAATTTCTTAATTCATTTGTCGCTTCGTAAGAATTGGTCACGCTATTTTAATTACCGTTTGTATATTGGAGATACTTTTGGTTACATTGCGTCTTTAAAGAATTAAGCATTGTTAAGCTGGTTCGTATTTTTCGTCTTGGAATAATTTATGAACAAAGGAGTCTCAGATTTTTTTCAAGGTTCTTCTTTGTGCGATGTTTTTCACGGTGAAAAAGGTTGTGCAATCTTTTGAGGGGGGTGCAGGTTCCCATTGTATTTTGAAGTCAGTGGAAGTCAGACTTTGGGAAGCGACGGTTGAACCCTAGAGAACGTTTCCTTTTCCCGTGCGGTGCGTTGCTATTCTGCAATCTATCGTACCGTGTTTTGCTGTAGTGCAAACGTATCTCGACTTGTTAGTGTCGGATCATGATACTAAGACTAGTAAGATATGCTCACTAGCGAGACGAATTTGCGTTCTGTTGGCGCATGACGTCACTCGGTGACAACGGAGAGGCATTCATACGTATATTATATAGAAATATAGACGATGAAATATACCTACATAGGTACACAATCTATTAGCTAATAGACAGTGATAATGTTTTAAATTGTACAAGTAAAGTAATGTATTAATAGGTTTATAAATTTATTACGTAGCTGATCACAAAAGAGTAGGCATTCTACTAAAAAAAACTATAGATATGTTTCACAAATATAATAAAGATTATTATCACTGTAATAATAATTATAATGTCATGCCCCCAGTCTTGCTTTACTAAAATGTTTCACAGGCGATTATAATTTGCGACATATCCACGTTTAGAAAAGTTTAAGAAATAAGTTTTGGGATGACCGGTTGGATGGTAATATCTACGTAATACTGAATATTATATGAATGTTTACGATAAAAAAATCTATTTTTTATTTTATTGTGGTATAACACACAAAACATATCTACTTTAGCGCAATTAATAAAGAGATATTTATACATTTTTGTCATCATAAAATAAAACTTTACCTACTTTGTTATTTTAATAATTTTCCTATTTCGAATATTGGAATATTCATTAATATTTCTATTAAGGCACCGTATTCCGAAATACATTTTGCATCTAAAGAATATTTTTTTTAACATCTTCACTCATATCAATATCACGAGAGCGACATAGATGTTCTTGAATATAATTATTGGACACATTTAGGACTTTGCCGGTAAGTTCTTCAAAAATTGAATTTAACTATTTACATTTTAGCAAAAAATCTTCATTGGATTTCACACTCTAAACTTAAAAGCAATGAAGCCCGCCAAACTTTCCAATCCATCCCATTTAATTTCTGTGAAAACGTCAGCTACCGTTTCAGTTTCTTCTGCTAATTTTCCAGTGTTCAAATTTGCGAACAATTTCACCGTCACAATTGTGCAATTATCTTCTTCTAGGTATTATTACTGCAGCCATCATAAATATTTGGAGAATCGATAGTATGACTTTTTAAACTTAAGGTTGTTGTTTCTTCTACATTTGCAGGTCCAGGAATAATTTCATCATTCCGACCTATTATGTATTTTCGTAGGGTGGTCATATAAACCTCCAATAGCCCTGATGATGGCCTTCCAACGGATCTTGATTAAGATGATACGTTAGTAAATATTTGATGCCAAAATCAGATTTTAGGTCCTGAAATAGTGATTTGAGGGAGTAAATACTAATTACAATACCTTTTTGGAAAGGCAATTTTGTTTTGTTTTGTTTGTTTTTAAACTGCTGATCATGCTCTCCATTTCATCTACAATTTTATTTTGCTCTTCAAGTGACAGTCCATATGCTTTACTTCTAGCTCGCGAATCTATTTGAGGTGTTTTTGAATTAAATATATCAAACCAATCGTTCGTGATTTTGAACAAATTAGAATATTCTAGCCAATTATATTGTCCATTTTCATATAAACCAAGAGATCCCATTCGTGACAAAGCTTTTGGTATTGTGTGCGGAAATAATTTAGTAGCTAGTTTAACTTTTTGGCGTTTAGCATTTTGCACCGTTAAATGTGTTGAATTGATTTTATGAGCAATATTTACGTCCGAATCTCCGGTAAGTTTCAAAAACTCCACAACTGGTTCTTTTGTAACCGATTTTGAATCCTGAATCCAAAAAATGGTTTCTCAACAATTTGATCATATGCGGTAAAACTGCGAAAACATAAACATTTTTATTGGAAACTGGATTAGAAATGACGTTTTATTTTCCGAAATCCCCAATTCCCGCCAGAACCCCCTGTTGGCACTTCCTAAATCGCTATTAATGGCGTACACAGGAAAGCTAATATTTTCAAGTTTTTCAATAATTATAAACAGCAATTCCTTTGTCATTTGACGATCGTAATCATAAAATATTGGTTGCTTCCAGTTACTGCAAATACCGCAGATCATGACAACTTGTTATAATATGTATTAAGCAAATTGATGGATGGTATAACATCTTTTTTCAACTTCCATTTATTTGGTGACAAATCTAATAGCCTACGTTGCAGACAATAGACGTCTTCTGTGAAATGCTTGGCGCAAATTATTCTTGCCGTAGTAGTATTAAATTTATGTTGTTGCAAACAGTTTTGGACCCATAACCGGCATATTTCTTTTTCTTTTGGAAAAGAAAGAAACCGACACTTTCTTTCGGACATTTTGAATTTTTTGTTATTGTCGCTGTTGCAGTTTACTACTGCCCAATTTACCATAGTTAATAATCACACTTAAAACAAGTGTACCAGAGAACTACCCTAATTTGTAAGTGAAAGACTAACGGCATAGACTAATTACAGTAACTCCGTCGAGTTTCCATTTGTCACTGAACTACGTCACCGCTTGTTCGGAGTGGAGAGGGAACATGCGCGTGAGCATATCTTACTAGTCTTAGTATCATGGTGTCGGATATACAGATTGTCTCGATTTTTTTTGAAACATAGCAATGAGTGCAACAAGGACAGACCGTAGGAGATGAAAGGTGGGGAATTTAAGTATCTATGGTTATTATGAAAATCAATTTAACATATTTGACATAATAAATGTAATTGTATGTGACATGCATGTCAATAATAATTAAAATCAGTACAAAATAATAAAGAATAGTATTATCAAAGCAAATAAAGAATTTCATACAAAATTAACGAAATTATTAACAAAATGAAAACTATATTAAATGTTCAAATAAACCCCCTTGCTCAGCTAAACAGTATCCCATCCGGTTGTAAAAACTTCGCCGTGTTTTATTTAACATTGCAGGAGTAATGGTTATAAAAGCATCAACAATTTTTTGACGCAATTCATTTAGATTGTTGGCCCTCTCGCTGTTGTAAACTATTTCTTTTATGTACCCCCATACAAAGAAATCAAGTAAAGCTAAGTCGGGCGATCTCGGTGGGTATAAAATTGTTCCCCGTGTGCTAATCAAACGATTAGGAAAGATATTATTCAGATATCCTTGCACCACAGCAGTGTTATGCGCCGGACAGCCATCTTGCTGATACCAAATTTGTTGAAAATCAACAGGAACTTGTTGTAACGCAGGTATTATTTGGTTTTGCAACATAATCAAATATTTATCTCCGTTCAAATTCCCTTCAATGAAAAACGGCCCAATAACGCCGTCATTTAAAATCCCAGCCCAAACATTCAGCTTCTGAGGATACTGAGTCCTGTAATCCATTCGAATATGTGGATTTTTACGGGACCAAAATCTAACGGCGGACGGATTATGTCTACCAAGTAATGGAAATGAGGATTCGTCTGTAAAACAGATCATTGAAATAAAATGATCGTCATTATTTGCCCGTTCCATAATATCTTCGCAGAACTCCATTCTTCTTACTTTATCTTCTGGAAAGATTTGCTGACTGGTAGCTATTTTATAAGAATGATATCCTTCTCTTTGTAAAGTTTTTTGAACGGTGTCCTTATTGGTACCTATTTCTTCAGCTATTTGTCGGCAAGATTTAGAAGAATCTAGCTCTACACTTGCACAAACCAACAACTTACGTTCTTCCTTTTCAGCATTGATGCGGTTGCCATTGGTTGGATGACATTTTCTACACTTTGCAATACATCCACTTTCTTCAAAATGTTTCACAGTCTTCGACACTGTTGATGGAGATGGAATAGGACGATTTTCAAATGCATTTACAAATAAATTAATTGTGTCGATAATTGAGTTACCGGCATAAACCCACTTAATTATTTGTATTTTTTCTTCTAGTGTGTAAGTCATTTTAATAATTTCATTTTACTACAAATTATTTGGAAATTAAATGTAATATGACAAATAGACCAAAATGACATTAAATTAAATTTAATACGGTCAAGGCATACTATTTGTTGGTGTCCATGGATACTTATTTTCCCTTCCCCAAACCCTATATATCATTTCTCTATCTTTTATCCCACCTCCTTGTTGCACTCATGTATTTCCTATGTTTCCAAAAAAACAGAGACGATCTGTATATAAGTGATAGCAAATGGTCGCCATGGTTTTGGACAAGTAAAATTTACAATTGCTCCTGTCGAACTTAGTTCGTATTTGTGTGAGGTTAAAGGGAACTAAATAAATACATCATACAAGTGTTGTGCCTGGAATTTGGGGTTCTTTCTGCCGTTGTCGAGAATTTCCCTTCTGTCTGCCCATCGCCTGACATCGTTGAAAGCAATTTGGCCTTTTTCGGGGATTTAATACCTCGTCCCAACGCCACTCTGAAGCCACTGTTCGTTTTGCATTAATTATATATAGACGTTCATTTTATACTGTTATTTCTGTAAACCTGCGCAACTGGGCTACGCAGTTATGGAAATCATTTAAATGTAGCGTTGGCACCAGCGGCGTAGAGTTATATGCGAACGTTCGAAATTATTACTGTTTGTGTTTTGCGTTATAAAGTTGCCTCTCGTTGCTATATATTTTTGTATGTTCTGTGCCATTTTTGACAGTTCATTATATGTGTGTTAAAATTCCGCATGTCTTTTATACTGTGTTTTAAAGTATTTGTGTAAGGATTTTGCAAGCTTTAAGATCTAGGTGAAGGCACAATTAAAGGTAGGTTCCATTCACGTGAGCTGCTGGTTTCTCGGCCTTCCACGAGGACCTACAACCAGTTGAATTTGGAAGGTGGCGCCCACTTATTTTGACTCGCCCTGTACACAACTAAAGATTTTCTCCCAGAAGCGATTGTCACGAACCCTCACTACTCCTCTGAGCAAGCCGCTGGCCTTTACCATCTTTTTTTGTTTGCGGGTCCAAGAAAAGCGCGTTTGGCCGTACCGAAAATTTCTTAGCACGCCAACGTGCGGTTTTCTCTGTCCCATAATTCTCGTAGCGAGAATCGGCCCGTAACAACAGTTTTCCTATTATTTCTGCGTTTCAACATTAAAGTTTAAATTAAATTGTTGGCCGTGGAAAAGCGTCATTTTGTTACATGTAAAAGTAAATAGTACAAAGTACTTCTATGGCAATTTTTGGTACTACTACTACCCACGCCACATATACTTTCTTCTTAGGAATATAATTGTTCCTCCACACGGGGATCAACCAAGCATGATAAATACCAGTTAACGGATAATCTAATTACTAACATTTAATGGCAGTTCATGGCTTTTAAGAATCACAACTGTACAAGCACTGAAATATCACATTATCTCAATTCAAAACCAAAACTTGCGTTTGATTTGTTT
Source organism: Limonius californicus (assembly GCA_014611495.1). Lineage (NCBI taxonomy): Eukaryota > Metazoa > Arthropoda > Insecta > Coleoptera > Elateridae > Limonius > Limonius californicus. The sequence goes on from JABXWE010029865.1 coordinate 15,016, forward strand.
TAGTTAATCTTATAATAGCGCGTTGCGTTTTGCCAACTACAGCATTGACTACAAATGTGTTATTCT
>JABXWE010029867.1:0-10150 GCA_014611495.1 Limonius californicus
ATCAGGAAAATTCCAGTATTAACACATGAATACTTTAACGTTTCGCTAAACATCTTTTTTAGCTTCTTCAGAGACTCTCACTTAATGTAATAATTTCAGTCTCCGAAGAAGCTAAAAAAGATGTTTAGCGAAACGTTAGAGTATTCATGTGTTAATACTGGAATTTTCCTGATGTTATAACCTGTTAAAACGGAAATAACTTTATTAAATGGCCGCATAAATTTCTCCATAAACTGTGTGTTTTTATAAATATCTAAGTTTAAGTATTTCAAGAAATAGTATGTAATAATATTTTATTAATTTTGAAAATCTTCAGAAGGCTTAGTAAACAGAGTCGTATTCTCCCGCGAATCACTCAGTATAACACCTAGCTAATAGAATTGTATTTGATGTATAGTGTCCTTGTGGTTGCGGTCTAAATACTTATTTAAGGTTTTTGGATTTTAACTTAGATCTAATTTAAGATCTGGGACTTGGATATGGTTTCTTTAAATGTATCTGGGTTTGTGGGACTCCCATTGAAGGATCATTGCATATAATATTTACCATTACCTTCTATTTAATTTCAACTATGTACCAGTTCCTGGCAAAATAGATACAAGGGTTTGGAACAGCTATATATTTGATACTTACCATTTACTTTGCAGGCTTCTGAATCGGGAGTAATAATACATAAAATTCAAAACCGTTACCAAATTGCAACGCTTGATGAAGTAAGATTTGTGTGATTTTATGAAAATATTACCTATTCTTTAATTTTATTCAGATTGTTTTATAGACTCACATGTATAATAATAATAATAATAAACTGTCTTTATTGATTAAGATACACCAGAGAAAAATAAACTAATTCTTTGAGAACTAGGGCGAAGTTCAGTTTATGGAGAAGTAATAATCCATAAACTGCTCTCCCACTTAACCCTAACATGTATCATTTTTTTTTACAAAAATTGTTATTCTATTCGACAGATAACAGCTTTTTCAAAACAAATTCTACATTGGGACTTCAAATTCACAGCCTTCGGCTTGTTTGAGATCGATATGAGCATTTTTTATTTGGTAAGTTTCACCATTTCAATCATTACATGTCATACTGAAATTATTTATTTAATCTAATCGCCAGATTGTTGCAGTAACTGAAATCAAGGGTATACAGGGTGTTTCGAAATTCGCGCCCACGGACTGCTGGATGGTGTTATGCGACAAAAACTAAACAAAAAGTTCCTCTACCATTTTTCCATCAGACCACTATTTTTCGAACTACCGCGGTTTTAAAAATCTGAAAATCGCAGAAAAAAGTGTTGAATCTCAACTTCTGATTATTTAATCAATTGGTTAAACTCAATTATAACATATTTTTAAAACAAAAGAAGGTTCAAACTATAATTGTGACGAGTACGTAATTACAACATTTGTTCAAAATGTCCGCCTTCTGCTACTAAACAAGCTTCAGCACGTCGGGCGTCGGCGTCGTTGTACTACTTAACAGAGTTGCGTACCATCTCCGGTGTTATTTCGCGCGCTGCCTGAAACACGCGGTTTTGTAGATCATTCAGATTGGCCACTGGTGTTTTGTAGACCAACGAGTTTAGGTAACCCCATAAAAAGAAGTCTCATGGCGTTAGATCGGGCGAACGAGGCGGCCAAGCAATTAGACCGCCTCTGCCAATCCAGTGGTCAGAGAAATAATGGTCGAGGTAGATGGAGATGGTACGCAACTCTGTTCGAGCAGTACAACGACGTTCTGAAGCTTGTTTAGTAGCAGACGGTGGACATTTTGAACAAATGTTGTAATTACGTACTCATCATAATCATAGTTTGAACCTTCCTTTGTTTTTAAAAATTTGTTATTATTAAGTTTAACCAATTGATTAAACATTCATAAGTTGAGATTCAACACTTTTTTCTGCGATTTTCAGATTTTTAAAACCGCGGTTGCTCGAAAAATTGTGGTCTGATGGAAAAATGGTAGAGAAACTTTTTGATTAGTTTTTGTCGCATAACACCATCCCGCAGTCCGTGGGCGCGAATTTCGAAACACCCTGTAGAACCCATACAAATTAAACTACAAATCAATATCCACATTTCATAGATGAAAAAGTTAGTAGTGCGAAGATATTTAGTTTTTGAATTATTAACAAGAATTTAGTAAAAAAAGTTATGTATTACTTCAAATAGAAGAAATGGGTTTATTTGTGATTGCGTCGTTATTTATAACTCTTTTAAATGTCGGTTAAAACAAACTTAAACTTCAGTATGGGGAGCAAGATCTAAAAGATTAGAATTATTTATTTATTTCCTCTAATTTGTAATTAAGTTTTAAAGATCGGTTTAACAATTTCTGAGAATAAGAGGTCGTTGTATCTTTAACATTTTTACTTGCTTAGTCCTTAAACTTCGTCACTTCCAGTTGTGGCTACGAGGGGAGTTTTTTTATGTTATCTACCTAAGTATGAAGGAAACAAGTTAGAGAACAAACAAAACTTTATTTTTCAACATAAGAATCATTAACGCTTACACACTTATTCCAACGTTTTTCTTATAACGCTACGCCTTCGAAAAAAAATTCTTTTGATAACTCTGCAAAATACGACCCTACAGAGTATTTCAAGTCCTCATTCGACAAAAAACCCTCTCAAGTGTTTTTTGAGTTTTGGAGAGAGATAATAGTCTTTGCTTTCTTGGGTGGTGAAGAGCTCTTATAAAGCCATTGCACGGACTCTTGTTTCGTTGGTGGGTCCTAGTGGTATACCGAGGTCTCATCCCCAGTAACAATTTTAAAGCAGAAGTCCTCATCTTGGGATAAAGCCGCCAAATTATCGTCGCAAATTTGTTGCCTACACAATTATACTTCAGGAGTGAGCAACTTAGGAACCCACCGTGCTGACAACTTGCTCATTTCCGAATCTCCATGAAGGATTTTAAAAACAGATATTTTTTATATACATATACCTGCTTCTCTTGAAATAACTGAAACTGTCACTCGGCGATCAGTCAACACCAAATCTTCAACTTTCCTTATGGCCTCCTGTGTTTGTGCTTCAAGAGATCTTCCGCACTTTGAGTCGTCCTGAATGGACTACCTGTCCCATTTGAATTGTTTACACCAAAATTTAGCTTGAAAATAGGGCGGGCTATGTTCCCCATGGACAGCTACCATTCTATCATGCATACTCTTTAGATTATTGCCTTCTTTTGATAGAAATTTTATGACGCTTCTGTGTTCAAGTTTTAAATCACTCGTTTTTGCAGCTCTAACTCTGTACAGAAATGACAAATCTCAAGCAAGTTGTATGAAACTTGGAGGATACACTGTAAAATGTCACAGAGGCTTGACATAATAAAATTATCACGATAGCATTTTGTTTCCATAGCTAAGTAAATAACATAAGAAACTCCCCACGTATTTCCAATTATAACAGCGTTTGTCTCTGCGTCCTAACGGCGCGCGTCCTAATGTCTTCGCGCCCTTGTGTCTAGCGCCCTAACGGCGGAACCCAAACGGCCGCGCCCGAATGTCCGGCTCCGTGTTTATCACGTATACTTGTGGTTGTTTAACTGAAGATGTATCATAGCTACTCATAAAGCCTTATCTCCATTGATATTCATTTTTCTCTTGCAGATGATCACGTCGGCAACTACATATTTGATAATATTAATTCAAATGGATGTGGCAGTCGACCAAAACCGCGGCTTCCTTACCTCTAATATTACACTTCGCAACATATTGAACTAGATAACTCGAAAAGTTTTGATATCAGTTTTATTTTCAATGCATAGAATGTAAAATATTTGTTTCCTGTTTTGAAAAATTAAGATCCACGATAAGTATTTGAATGGAATCTATCATACAGCCAATTAGGATAACAAGTAAACACTGTATTATAATATTGTAGAACGGAGTTTGTTGCACTATACAATCTGAACTAAAATCAATATTGAAAAAATTTGGCCATAAGATTTAAGGTTAATCCAAATTTAAATCGTAATGGTACAACGTTCACCACTTACTACTTAAATAAAACAACAATTGCAATTAAAGAAACTATATTGTTCAAATATACACAACTAACTATGACAGTAGAAAGCTGTACAAAACAGAAATAAATACAAAAATGGTTTTATTGAGTGTTTCAAATAGTATTTAAATCATTTTAAAATAAGTTACTTGAAGAAATGCATAAAAGACTATAAATAAGTTGTTTTATTGAAATTCAATAAGCCATTTTGTTGTAGTTTTCTGTATCCAGTCAGCTATTATTTCTTCATTATTCCAATTTGTTAATCACCACCGTTTCATGTTAAATCAATCTGGACAAGGGACCATTGGCGATATGTTTCACTCTTGTTAGAGAGGCGTATCTGTATAAAATTGCTTTCTTAGAGAAATATTGATAGCTGTATAGTTAAAATGTTTGCTCTTACTGTAAACTAGAAGTTTTAAATATTAATTACTTCATTTATTAAAACAAAGCTACAAATATTAAATATAATATAACAAAGGTTTTTAAAATTCAAATCCAATAAATAGAAAATTTTACAACAGATACGGGTCTATATCCAATTTAATTCTTCTTGGTGTTAAATTTTCAAAGAGCAACTAGCTAACTGTTTAGTAGCATACAGAAGAAATATCAAGCAGCTCTTTGCAATTGTGTTTAACTTGAGAAGTTTTAAAGAAAGTAGGAGCATTTCAGAAAATAAACATTTTCATCTTATGTTTTTACGCCGTAGTTAGGTTATTAATTGTTTAAATTCCATTAAGAGGCAATATATGTTTACATAGAAATAATTTGTTAGAAGGCAAAGTAGGAAAGGCTTTCGAATAGGATAAAAAATGCACTGTTCGTATATCGATGTATGTGGTAGAAGTGCTATTTGCCAGCTTAACAAAAGTTTTCAATTTTCCAATAGTGAAATGTAATAGATGTACTAATTTCTAAATAATAGTTGCTAATAATTAAAAGTTATAATTTACATTAAAAATAATTAAGAATTGTTTGGTGTTACAGCAATTAGTAATCGAAAAGTAAAGCCACTATGTAATATTATTTAAGACAAACAATGTAACAATACCTAGTTATATTGATACTATACGACTTGCCTAAAACATATTAATTTCTGTAGACTACCTTTTTCATACCGATTATATTAAGTTTTCAAAAATTAAGTTATTGTCGCACCAAACATTGTCACGTATATCAATCCAGAAATTAAAATAAAGAAATTTTGAATTTTAGAGGCCCTCCTACCGCCCTTGCCTCTTTTTTGTTTATATACTAATTAACCGAAAATACTTTCTAAAATTAGACCAAATGTGTAGACGGTTTGTTTCTAAGCTGTAACAGTTATATACATTTCCTAATGCAATTATAATGTAATCGATGTAAGTATCAAGAAAAACGGAATTGTATATTCAAATTGTATGGAGGAAATACTGCCTGGACGTATATAAGGACAACTTCCCACAAACACGCACTTCAGCACTTGGAATGGAAACGGAGCCCGATATCTTGAGGTTAGAAGTGGAAAGAGCAATACACTCACTGAGAAACAATAAGGCACCCGGATCTGATGATATAACTGCCGAAGTCATACAATCTATGAAAGCCACCGACATAGAGGTAATGTACAAATTATGCAACAGAACATTGGAAGGAATCCATATTTGTTCCACTGTTTAAAAAATGACCCCCCACAGATTGTAACAACTACAGAACACTATCTATAATATCGCATGCTAACAAAATTATGTTTAACATAATACCTGCAAAACTTAAGCCATTCTTAATGCCTGAGATTTATGAAGAACAGGCGGGCTTCGTTCCCGGGAAGGGTACCAGAGAGCAGATATTGAACACCCGATAGCTAATCGAGAAGGCTAGAGAGTTTAACGTCCCCATGTTTCTGTGTTTTGTCGAGTATTCCAAGGCGTTCGATAAGTCAAGTGGGACATCTTGTAGCAGATATTGAGGGAAATGGGAACCCCTCACCACCTAATAATCCTCATAAATTCTTTATACGAGCGTAACACAGCTAGAGTCCGAATTGGAAAAACATATTCGGTTAGATTTAATACTGAGGCTGGAGTTAGACAGGGATGTATACTGTCACAATTTTGTTTAACACGTACAGTGAGTATTTATAATGAGAAAAGTGCTCGATAGATGGGAACGTGGTATCTTAGTTGGCGGCAAGATGTTCAATAATCTGAGGTACGCTGACGATACACTGATTATTGCTGCGAGCGTCCAGGAAATGAACTATATAATGAGGAGGCTGACCAGGATAAGTGAGGAATATAGACTGCATTTGAACAATAACAAGACCAAAATCATGATCGTGAACAGAGCGGACAACAACTCCCCACTTACAGAACGTTACTGGTTTTGAAGTGGTTGATAAATATATATATATATATATATATATATATATATATATAACATTAAATCCGATGGTAGATGACAACATATACAAACTAGAAAAAACATTTCTTTTGCAATGGGACACTCTCCCATTGTATTCTACTCTCTTTTGCTCTGAGCTATTGTCATCCATCTTCGTCCTTCTGTTTAAACTAAATGGTTATGCGGCTCATATGGGGTCTTCCTCTGTTTCTTTCACCTATCTCTTTTTCATGCAGGGACTGTCACCTCTTTTTGCGGTGTGTCCTGTCCAGTTGCATTTTAACGTAATTATTTTTTTAAGACGTCAGTTACATTAGTCATTTGTATTATTTGTTCATATCTTATTTTATCGTTAAATGTTATCCTTAATATGCCTTGTGTCTCTATGTAACTGCTATTCTTTGTAGATTTTTAATTATTACAGTCGATGTTTCATAATCATATGTGAGAACCAATAGCGCACATTGAGAATGTTTTTGCACATTGATTAATTTGCCATGTTTTGAATTTTACCGATTAATTTGCCATACTCTTGAATATATAGTTCGTTCTAGCGGATGCTTTCCATCCAATTTTTATTCTTCTTAAATACTTAGTTATGTTTAAATAATACTTTCACGATAGTTTTATACATTAGTCTTGTTCATTGATTCATTATCGTGGTCCTGGTGCGTACCGCTAACGCAGTGTCAAGGCGGTGTGAGGCAAGACTAAGTTGCACAACAGAGCTTGACACTGCGGATTACCGAGTCGGTTCCTAACCGTGCTTAACCTTTCTGGTATAGGTGCGAATGTGTGGTGTCTTGTTGTTTCTCTAGCATGAATAAATAATAGCCGCGGATGATACCATAAACCGAATTTGTGACTTAAATGGTAAAGGAAGACGATAGTTTTAATTACCTGACACTCTTTTACCACTGCACCATCCCAGCCCGTCAAAGCTCATGTTACTGGTGTACATACACACACATATATATACATATATAGGTGTGTGTGTGTGTAACATAATTAACAGTTTGAAAGTTGTACCTATACATCTTTTATATTGTAGTAGCTCGAATTTTGAAGAGTAAGGACGTGTTCAACCGTGCTCAGATAAAGTATAACAGTGTTAGGGAAAAGTGCGAGCGTTAGCGGGTCATTGCCTGACCTACTGCGGGAATGCAGATGCAGCAAGAACCCACATACCAGTGCTAAATGTCGAAAATTATGATATCAACGACCTCCAATGCCGCTAAGGCAATGGCAGATATGAAGGAAAAAATTTACATTAAAAATAGAAATCCCTAATTAAGTCACCCTATATAATGCTTGGCAAGAAGGGAAAAATGTAAGAATTGAATTGCAACAAAATATTTCCCTATTACAGCAGCAAATGGTGGAAATGCAAGCAGCAATAAACAAGGGAAATGGGTAGAAATTAACTCAAAGTGAACAGTTGGAACAAAAACACCAACAACAAGAAAAATAATATTACACTAATCAAGAAGAACTCATCAGAAACACGGGTGACAAGGGAAAATAAAAAGAACAAAAAAAATATTAAAAATACTGTGGGTTGAAAGAGTAAGCAACGTTCAGGTATTGAGAAGATTAGGAAGAGAAAGAGAATAGCTAAGTATAATTAAAATGAGAATAACTGCATATTTTGGGCACATTTTTAGGAATAATAAGTACCTATTACAGCGGCCCATAATTAAAGGGAAGATTGAAGGAAAAAGAGGAGTAGGCAAAAAAAGATTATCAAGGCTCCGAAACGTCAGAGCGTGGACTGGTATGAATGCCAAACAAATCTTTCGTACTACCATGGATCGTCAGCAATTTAATAGTGTAGTCGCAAATCTCTAATTAGAGAAAGCATTAGAGAAGAGGAATTTAGATAAAGTTTAAGCATGGATCTGCATTTGTTAGAACCCCAATTAAAGAACCACTGCTTACAATAAACTTACCTTTTGCTTAATTTCAATTATGTATCAGTTCCTGGCAAAGCGGATACACCGATTGAGAAGAGCTGAATATTTTATACTTACCATTTCCTGTGAAAGCTTTTGAATCAGGAGAAATTATTTCTAAAATTCTAAACTGCTACCAAATTGCAACACTTGATGAAGTAAGTATTACGCGATTATATAAAAATGTGTATCTATTGATTCATCTGTTTCATATTATATTTTCATGCAAAACTGTTTATCTTTATCGACAGGTTAATATACAACAGTTAATAAAATTTTGTTGTTCAACAGAATCGTAAGATTCAGAGAGAGAAATGTCTAAAGTAGTTGATATTAAAGTTCACCGATATATATATTTGTTTTGCATATGGTAACGTCGACAACTACATATTTAATACGAGGGGAGTTTTTTATGTTATCTACCTAGCTATGGAAACAAAATGCTGTCGTGATTATTTTATTATGTCAAGTCTCTGTGGCATTTTAGAGCGCATCCTCCAAGTTTGATACAACTCACTTAAGATTTCTCATTTCTGTATATAGTTAGAGGTGTAAAGAGCGAGTTAAAGCTTGAACACAGAAGCGCCATAAAATTTCTAGCGAAAGAAGGCAATAATCCAAAGAATATCCATGAGATAGTGGTGGCTGTGTATGGGGAAAATAGCCCGTCCTAAGCAATTTAAATTAACAGGAAGGGAGTCCATTCAGGATGACTCCAACTGCGAAACACCTTGAAGCACGAACACAGAAAACCATAGAGAAAGTAGAAGATTCGGTGTTGTGTTGACTGATCGCCGAGTGGCAGTTTCAGTTATTGCAAGAGAAGCAGCTATATCAGAAACATCTGTTTTTAAAATCCTTCATGAAGATTTAGGAATGAGCAAGTTGTCAGCTCGGTGGATTCCCAGGCTGCTCACTCCTGAACAAAAATTGTGTAGGCGACAAATTTGCGAGGATAATTTGGCGGCTTTATCCCAAGATGATGACTTCTTCAAAATTGTAACTGGGGATGAGACTGGGTACGCCACTGGGACCCACCGACGAAACAAGAGTCCATGCAGTGGTTTCATAAAGGCTCTCCACCATCCAAGAAGGCGAAGACGCAATTCTCAGCGAGAAAAGAGATGACCACAGTTTTCTGGGATGCTGAAGGGATTTTAAGGGTTGAGTACATGCCGAAAGGGTTTAAAATAACAGGGAAAGTCAACTATACGCGAGAAAAGACCTCACAATTTTGCCCAGAAAATTGTGCTCCTGCACGACAACTGCAGGGTGCATAAAGCACGAATCGTTAAAGAAGCAATTGATGAATGCGGCTTTGGGGAATTACAATAACATTTTGTTTGTTTCCTTCATACGTAGGTAGATATCATAGAAAACCCCCCTCGTAATATCAATTGAAATGGATGTGGCAGTCAACCAAAACCGCGACTTCCTTTCCTCTAATGTTACACTTCACAACATATTGAAGTGGATAACTCGAGAAGTTTTGAAACGAATGAAAGTTCCAATGTATTCATACTGAAATAACTGTTTTTTTGTTTGAAAATTTAGAAAACGAAATTTAAATAGTTATCCAGCGAAACAGTTAGGTATCACATTGAACATTTAAATGAAAACTATCGCACAGCCATTTAGGCTAGCAATAACTAATAAGTACTTACAATATTACAATATTGTAGAGCAGGACCTGTTGCATCATACAATCAAAATTAAAATCATTATTCATGAAAATTTCTGCATAAGATTTAAATTAAATCAAATTTAAATCATAATGGTACAAAGTGCCCC